>PVIY010018821.1:0-46859 GCA_004026745.1 Myrmecophaga tridactyla | reverse complement strand
AGAGAAACCCTGAACTTCATCGGCCTTCTTGAATCAAGGTTTCTTTCCCTGGATGCCTGTGACTAGACATTTCTATAGACTTGTAATTGGGACATTTTCTCGGCCTTAGAACTGTAAACTAGCAACTCATTAAATTACCCCTTTTAAAAGCCGTTCCGTTTCTGGTATATTGCATTCCGGCAGCTAGCAAACTAGAACAAGCCCTATCTTAGGTTATAGGAATGTATCCCATCTTTGGAACCAATGACAGTGGAAGTCTTAGGCTTCCGTTGAACAACACCTTCTAATTTTGTTCACTCTTCACTCTCCCCCATGTTGCCTCCCAAATGTGACGCTACTTAATGAAAATTCAGAATAAAATAAATAAAATAACAGAGGCTTCAGCAGCCTCTCTTCAGGGGCTGAATCTTGGTTCTAGAAAATTCTAGAAGGTCAAGCAAGAAAAGACCTCAGAGGCTTCTCCTTCAGACTTCAATTTATAAATGAAGAAGCTAGAGCCAGGAAGAAACTTGATGGGTTCATAGTTGGTAGTGACTACCAGGCCAGTGTTCTTTATTGGTTGCACTTTCTTGACATTAGCCAAAGAGACTGGATAATGAGAAGTCTTTCCTATCTCTTTTAAGAAAATGTATTTCCTTTTGGGCACTATCCTTCCACCACCCCAAATAAAATAAATCACTGTCTGTGTGAGTAAGGATTTGTTAACTGTTGTGACAAAAAAATCCCCAAATCTCAGGGGTTTAATTCAATGACTGTTTCTTTCTCAGACAGTCCAATACAGATAGGGGATGGAGGGCTCTGCTATACACATCCATTCAGGGACCAAGGCCCCTTTCATTGTGTGGCTCCACCATCTTCTAGGACTTTGGTGTCCTCTTAGATTTCCTGCATCTGACTCTCAAGCAAGGGAGCAGTGTGGACCTCATGAGTGGCTTGGGGACCCAGGCTGGAAGTGGCCTGTGTCACATGTCCACGATCCTTTGGTGGCAACCAGTTACAGGGCCCACCTAGATGCAAGGGGGCTCTGAAATGGACCAGAGCACTGCAGACCGTTCATTTGCTTCCCCTTCTTGTTTATCCCTCCTCAGTGAGAATAACTAAAGTCCCATCTACTCACTGCATCTAGCTCAATTTTCAGGATATCCAAATGCATAGTCCAAGGCCATTTTAAATGCAGTCTCCTGATTTCTTTGGCAATATAATTCTCTCAAACACTTAGGAGGCCTATGATCTATTTGCTTCCAATCAATTCCACATTTCAGTAACTGCACCCAAAGTTTTTTTTTTTTCCTGAGTGATAATTCTCAATCCTACCTCATTTTTTATTTGCATTCTTGTGCTATTCCTTCTCAACTTAATGCTAGCTGCCTTGAGGCTTTCAGGCTTGCATAAGAAGGTATGGTCAATGAACTGATTTTTGTCCCAAAGTTGATTCACTGCATTTAGTTGAGAAGTTTCATTGGGTCTTATTTAAAAATTTAAAATATTCAGACATTGGATTGTGTCTGAGAAAGAAACTTTAATTAAATTAACCTTGAGATTTGGAGATTGTTTGTCACAGCAGTCACAGATCTCCACAAATAAAAACAACAATCCATTTTATCTTTTATTTATTGAAGGATAGAGCCAATAATAGGGGAAAGACAGTTTCCTACAAGAGGTAGTGTTTTCTCATGACTGCAAAGCCCTAAACTTCTGGCTGTCTCTATTCCATATGTTTCTGCTTACAAATTAGCCAGTTCTTTTCTCACCCATTTCCCCCTTTTAAAAATGACTTGTTGCCTTGGCTATGGGATGGCTGCCTGCAAACAGTCTTCAAGTGTCAGCCCCATCAGGGACCACTGCAGCTGCAAAGAGCCATCTCACCTAAGGTCACACTCTTCCTGGGGTGGCCCACATCCAATGACTAATCAACGCAAGGCTATAAACATCGTCATTTCAGCCTAACATAGGACAGTTCTGACATAGTTATTTTAGATCCAGACCCCTGTGGGGTTGGCCAGTGGTGATGTAGTCTCCTTTGCAGCTGGACTTCTTCCTCTACCCAGTCCTGCTTAACCCTTCCATTCCACAGGCATCAATCCCAAGAGCACTCCTTAATGAACATCCTATGCACTCCACTCCAACCCAGAGTCAGTTTCTGGGAAAACCCAACCTGCAACAATGAGTATATCTTCTAAATACTTCTATCATGGTTCTTTTCTACTAGCATACTTTATTTTTATTTTTGTGTGGTCTGCTGTGGCTCCATCACTTGTAACCTGCATTAAACTATACTTTGTGCTGAATGCTTATTTAAATTTATTTGTAGACTTATTTTCCTTTGCTGGACCAAGCTCTGTTTGAGGTCAAGGCCTTTGTGATCATCTTCTCTGTGTTGCTAGCTCCTAGCTAAGGGCCTGACACTCAATCATTACTCAAAAAATTTATGTTTGTTTGTTCTTGGTGAATACAAAAATAATGAAATAGCTGGAATGAGGCCAGTCCAGAATTTCTATGTAGAAAAGGGTTTGGTGGAAAACTGGTGGGTGTGTGAGTATCTAGAGATTTGGCTTGAACCAACTTCTGCTAAATGGGTGTTCTTTTTGCTTAGCATATATTTACTTGGGGTATCTGGGGTAGAGAGTGGATGATGGAGATTATTAGGTGATAAAGTTGGCTCAAGACACCTTTGGCTGTGCCACCCCATGGTGAAGGAGTACCACTGGACAGTGAAAGTTAGGAACCTGTGTGCATGTGGGAGGAGACTCAAACTCCCACACCCATTTCCTGAGAACCTACAGACAGGGCCTGGCAGCAGGGGTTGAGGATGAGATGCTGGTGAAGGGAATGGGTTCCAGAGATGTTGGTGCAGTTCCCTGAGATGCTTACAGGGATACTAAGGAGATATGTTAATCATGAAAAACTAAATACCACTGGGACAGTGAAATGAGACAATGCAGATAGATATGAAACAGGCACTGTTACTATAGCTTCAGAGGCAAAGAAAGAACTCTGCAGAAGGCCTTTGCTCTGAATTGGAACGATGTATTATCTATTCAGTTTTTAGCACTAGAAACACACAAGTAGAGATGGATGTAAAGAAAGGAAAGGGTAAATAAAGGTTTCAGATGGTGTATTAGTTAGGGTTCTCTAGAGAAACAGAATCAACAGGAAATATCCATAAATATAATATTTATAAATGTGCCTCATATAACCATGGAAATGTAAAGTACAAAATCTGTAGGGCAGGCTGTGAAGCTGACTCTGATGGAGGGTCTGGACGAACTCCACAAGAGAGGCTCACTGGCTGAAGCAGGAAGAGAAGAGAAGCTCTCTCTTCTGAATCCTCCTTAGAAGCCTTCCATTGATTAGATTAAACATCACTCATTGCAGAAGACACTCCCCTTGGCTGATTACAAAGGAATCAGCTGTGGATGCAGCCAACATGATCAAGAAAATTCTATGAAATGTCCTCATAGCAACAGAGGGCCAGCACTTGCTCAACCAGACAAACAGGTACCACCACCTGGCCAAGTTGACAAATGAACCTGACCACGACATTTCACCCCTGTCAACTTGGCAGCTATATACAACACTTTAAACCATACTTAATTTTCTAAATAGAAAACAATAAAAGACACTTTTTTTTCCTCACCTAACAATACTTAACTGTCCTGCACACAACTGGAAACACATTAAATCTCCCCAGGATAGGGTGCAAGTCCTTGGACAACATTCATTCTTAAACTTGATACCTTATAACTTAAATAGTGTAACATGAACAAAACAGCATTACAGTCCTCATTTCTGTAACTGATCACGTGGTCGTAGTTCATATTTATCACTACCTTCTTCCACTACCCATTCCATGTTCCCTTTACCCTCAGCAAGCACGTCAGTTGGCTGTGGTTCTTTGCATGGTGGGATGACCCAAACCTTCATTCCTGAAGTTTCAGAGCCATTGGTAGTCCTGCTTGGATTGGGTTCTTGCAGTTTTCCATTGATTCTAATCACGGGGCATGGTAGTACTAAAAGTCGCCCTAGGGAATCTCCTATAGTCTAGGAAAACTCTTCTTTACCTCCATTGTGTAGCTGCAGTCCTATTTCCCCCTGATAGTCAGGGTCAATCACCCCAGACAATAATGTAATCCCCTTCTTGGCTTGTTGATCCAGGGGCAGGAGTAGCCCAATGTGACCAGGTGGCAGTCTTAGATTCCAGTTCAGTGGAATTATTGTTATTTCTCCTGGTGAACGCACTCCCCCTTTTGTAACTAAAACCTGTAGACCAGTAGAGGTCAAGGTCATAGGGACAGGAAGCAAAAATTTCCCTAGTGGATCACTAGGGGTAATAGTTAGTGGTGCCACTCCCATTTCCACCCCTTGATTCCTGGACCCATGGATCCTGGCTATGGGAGAATCAGCAGCATACAGTGGACGCTGATTCAGAGCATACACAGCTTCCTGGAGATGGAGTTCAGATAAATAGAATAGGTGATTGATGATACAATGGCCCAAAAAGCAAAAAACATATGAGAAATAGATGAATGAGAAAATACAGAAAGAGAGGGGGAGAGAGAGGGAGGAGAGGGAAGAAAAAATGAGAGAGAGACCTGCTAGCCAGACCTCAGATTGGGTTCAGGCTAGGTTCCTCACATTTATTTCCCACCCTTGTTTGGGACTCCAGAAGGCAAAAGCATAGTCTCCTCCTCACAAGCTCAGACCTCCCCTCAGGGCTGGAGATGAGGCCTCCTGAAAGCCCTTCAAAGTCCTATCACTGGTCTGGGAGAAGCTGAAGTCTTGAGTCCACTCACAACTGCCTACCCTTCTCTGTTCTATTTGATTCCTCATGTCTCCCTTCCTTCCTGTTCCCATCCCCATCCTACTAATGCCCATTGAGTAGTCAGGAGCCAAATCATCCTCTGCTATTCCACAAACGGCAGACAATATCTCCTTACATGCTCGGAAATGGGGTAGGATCTGATTGGTCCAACACTCCTTCCAGAAGTGAAAATTAAACAGAGGATTTGTAGAGAAGAGTGAATAGGAAAGTATAAAGTGCTCTATAAATACAGAGAACAATAGAATAAGACATTAATGGGTCGGAATTTGGTTTCCTAGTTTTTTGCAAAATAGTAACACACTTAAACGAGAAGAATGAAAACAAATAGGTATGCATGTGTTTCTTCAGACAGAAACCAGACAAAGACTGAAAATAAAGTGATCCAGAGACCCTTGAATTAACATCAAAATTTAAGTGCCTTGAGCCTTGAATCCGGCTACAGTTCTCTGCCTTTCAAAAGAACAAATTGACTGCCAATAATTTCTAAAGTCCTCCCAATTCTGCTGTCCCAACCCAGAAGAAAGAAAGCCAATTTAAAAGTTCTGCCCAAATCTGCAAGAATGATCATCTCAGCTCTATACCAACATAACATCCTTTTACCAATGTTGGCAATTCATTAGACTTGCACTGCACCTATATTGGAATTGGGCAAAATGTAGGGTCAGGCAAACAGAAGTGAAGTGGAAGGAAGGAAATGCCCAGACAGACCAATGGAAAAATCCAGCCAGGTAGAGAATTTTACATTTGTCTGCCACTGACACAGTGAGATGAGACAGGGTGAAATGGGCTGGATGATCCCCTGATGATTGTAGCTATATTTGCACTATTGATTCATTGAGAATATACTTACAAAAAGACACACAGCACGCTAACACAGCACTCTAGCACTCTAACACTCACAAAAAGACACACAGCACTCTAAAAATAAATTTATAACAACAGCATTTATGTTAATTTGAAAAGCGGTAATGCATTTATATCTAAGAAATATTTATTCAGACTTCAAATAGTGCACATAGATTCAGGAATTCTGAGTTCCTGCAATTTCTCCAGTCACCTAAGGATTCTTTACTTGTGGTTCTCAAAGTGTGGTCCCTGGACCAGCAGCATCACCATCACTTGGGAGCTCATTACGAATGCATGTTCTTGGGCCTTATCCTAGAATTAATGAATCAGAAACTTTGAGGCTATGGCCCAGCATTCTGTGTTATTCTGGATAGGATTGAGAGGGAAGCACCTTAGGGCTAATGGGTAAAGTGAGGGAGGGGTTATCAGAACTCAGAGAGCTATAGCAGCTAGGGAGAACCCCCAGGGCAGGGAGATGCAGCGCACCTGCAGTGACCCTCAGAAGGAGGCTGAGGGAATTTATTCCCCAACCTCACTGTCTTTCCACTACCAGCCTCCTGCTGGGAACTTCCATTAGTTGAACCCAACTGGAAACCAAAAAACTAAGCCACACTGACATCGTCCAAGGAATCAGCCACCCAAGGCTCAGAACAGGGGTAGCAGGGTGGAGACTGGGTCCCCAGGGACAAATGGAGGATGTCCCACACATTTCCCCAACAGATGCAACAGGGAATCCGGCCACCTTCATCTTTCTTACCACAGACCAAATGAGTGAGGAGGACATTTACTGTCACCTTTACAATCCCAGAACATCAGAGCTGGGCAGTGGCCATCTGGCTGTCTAAGCTCAGAGGCCAACAGCCTGGCTCCACCAGGGCCACACAGCTGCTCATTACTTCCCCCACTCCCATTCTGGCTGAGGGATCACCCAGAGCTGTTTCCTTAGTTGGATCCCCCTGGTCCTCACCGCCAGCCCTGCAGCCCACATCTCATTAGCTCCTAACTGGTCCCCCTGGGTCAGCCTCTTCCCCTCCGGCAACAGGACCCCACAGCCACCCTGACAGTCCCAGCTCTGATCCTGGCTCCCAAGGCCCTTCACTCTCTGTCACCTGCCTTCCCCCCTCATTTCTCATTGCCCTTTCCCTCCTCATGCTCCAGACTCCTTGATATTCCCCAAACAAGCCATGCCTCCTTACCCTTGAGGTTTTGTTCCTGTTTTTCCCCTCCTTAGAAATACAGCACTCCCATCTCTACCTGTCAAAGTCCTGCCAATTCTTCAAGGTTCTCCTTTCCTGCCAGCTTTCTGAATACTCTCAGCTTTCCATCTTCAGCATTCAGGCAGTGGCCTTGCCTTCCCTCACCTGTTTGTTCATGTGATTACTCAACAGATACTTATTGAGTTTTCACTATGCCCGGCACTGTGCTAGGCACTGAACATTTAGTGGTAAAGGAAGGGGCCTGGTTCCTGCTCAGCCCAGCCGAGCAGACAAACATTAATAAAATAAACACACAGATAATTGTTAATTTTCAACAGTGACATGTGCAGCTGATGAGTGGAATATGGGCCATGAGAGTATATAATTGGGGAATTTGCCTGAGTCGTGGAAGGCAGAAGAGCATCTGCAAGAAAAATCCCATTGAGCTGAAAGCAGAAGGAAGAGTAGTGTTAATTAGGTAAAGAGGTGAGGGAAAGGTTTTCCAGATGGAGGGAATATATATGCAAAGGCCTCATGTCATCATCCTCTACAATCCTGTCTTACTACTGAACTATTAACTGTGACCTTTTGGTGGCAGTATCTGCTTCTGGTACCTCTAAGTTCAGCCCGGGGTCTGGTTCTTATAGATGTTCAATAAATCCTTAAATTAAATGGAAGCTCCACTCTCAGAGTGAGTGGAGTCACCTATTCAGGCTGCTGTTGATCTTGGAACAACCTCCTGCTGCCCTCCTGAGTTTGGGCGCAGGGCACAGGGAACTTCTGATGACTGCCAGTATTTATGAGCCATGTTGGGCATACAAGTTGCATCTGCAGCATCAGCCACTCTGAGCCCATAATGGATTTTATCTGCAGGCTGACCAGTATTTTCCAGGGATGTGGCAGGCAGAACCAGGAGCAATGCACAAGGCTGTCTAGATGCCACCTTTGCAGACAGTGACCAAATGATGCCAGCCGGGGAAAAGGCTTTGCTCAACCAAGCATCAGAGCAGTTTCGGGTTTGAGTGGAGCCTCTGACCTCTGATAGGCATGGAGCTCACCTCTTGGCCCTTAGGGAACAAGATGGAGTGCCAGCATCCCAGAGATGCCAGGGAGCTTCCTGAGATGGGCCAGCCCTGCTGCAAATCAGAACCTTCGTGATAATAGGCATCTGGCTCTGATTAGATGAGGACCAGGTCTTCATCTGACAAAGAAGCCTATTTAAGTCAGTCTGTTGAGTAAGGCAATGGGTGAAAAAACACTGCTTACATTTCCCTAAATGTGGAAGGAAGGAGACAGCTTAGAGCTGGTTCTTCCTGTTCTGGGCCCGCTGGGGATGCCACCAGACCAAGCTGTCCATCAAGTATGCAGTACCTGGGGCAGGTCTGGGGTAGGTAGGGCTTCCCCTCACACAGAGGGGACGAGGGAGAGAGTGCATGTCTTGGGTCTTACACAAGAATTCCAAAGTCCTGCAGGCCTATTGTCTCCCACTAATATCAGGGCGCTCTGCTCACATCACCTGAGCAGTACCCAGTGGGTACTGCATTAAGACAAGGGGGCAGTGGAAAGATACTTCAATTCACCCAGATAGCCACACATGGCTTGTACTCCTTCCCATCCAGGCTGCCCCATGCCTTCCAGACTCTTCCTATTGCCTACTGGAAGACCCTGGGGTTCAGCCTGGTGCTCGGACTCCTCTGTAATTGAGCACCCTCTCTCACAAACTCCCATTAGGCACCTACACTCCAGGCAGACTGGACCATCCAACACGTCCTGCCTCTTTGCTCATGCACCCTGTAGAGCCTTCCTACCCCATCCCAACACATGCCCAGCCTGCATTCCACTTTCCCAACAAGGACCTTTGGGGTCTCCACAGTTAGAAGCACTGCGTCCTTCTTCTCAACTCTCCAGTGGCATTTCTTACAAGTAGCCTATTTTATGGCTTTCTTGTGCACTTGTCTAACCACCCCCTCTGGGCTGAGCTCAGAGAACTAGGAGCCTGAACCCACTGCCCACCTCACCTTTCCCTTCCCCTGCACCCCTGCACCAGTGCCTTGACCTTGCTGGACACCAGTTAACATTGGGATAAGAACTTGAGGCTCAGCTGGCCCAGGGAGTGCACCAGCATTCAGGAAGGCTGCATAGGTTAGCTACAGAAGTGCTGTCTCTCTGGCCTTAAAGGAGTTAGAGACCTTCTTGCTTGTAAGAGAGCAGAGCCTGGGATGACACACAGCATCAGTACTCCCAGCCAGTCATTATTATTCCCTCTAAAGGCTGTGCTGAGGTCATCCTTCAAGGGAAAATGTACAGCTCAGACCAAGGCTGGCTCTTGGCAGAGACCACTGCTGGGAAGGCCAAAGGCATTTGTTAGGAGGGGGATGCAGAAGGAGCCTTTTTTGCTGCTGTGCCTCCCAGGAAACTAGCAACTTTATGCTCCCACCTTCAGCTTCTCTTGCTTTTCTGCTTGTTTTGAAATGCCCTATTTTGGACAGATGCAGGACCTCAAAACAACTCTGCTGAAGTCTGATCGTGGTCAATGGGCAACATTGAAAGAGAGGAATATCAAGCCTGGGTGGTGGGTGGCCCGAAGGAGGGCAGGGCAGAAGACTGATCTTTGATCTGCCTCTCCTTTTGGGTGACAGAGCTCTTAATCCTTCCCCACTTACAAAGCCATTCTTTCCTCTGTCCTATTAGTCACTACCCAGGGCTACTCTTCTCCAAGGTTGGCCAAGCTCAGGCACTGTTCTAAGCACTGCACATTCAAAAGTCATTTTAGTTCTCCCAACAAGATTATGAATTAGTTTCTATTTTCATCCCCATTTTATAGTTAGAAAATCTGAGGTCCAGATTGGTTAAGTAACTTGTTGAAGATCACAAAGATGATGAATAGATTTTGAACTCAAGACTGTCTGATTCCAAAGGCAGTGTTTATTCTACTGCTTCTACCCAATATTCAGAACTCCACTGCCATCAGCTGGGAAAACACATGTGCAATCTTAAGTCACCTCATCACCCTGGGCCTGTCTCCTCATCTGAGAAAAGAGGTGATGTTGGTTAGTAAATACAGTTAGAACTCATAAAAGCCATTTTGCAAAGTTACTTTGAGAGTCAGAAATCATAGAAGAAATGCATAGAAGCAGTGTGGGCAGGGACAGCTACCAGGCCCTAAAGGTGCTGAAATTTCCCCAAGGCTATCTCAATAAAGTGAAATCAGATGGTGGGGCCATTGCTAGAACCTGGGGTGCTAGAGCTGACACAGTGAGCCAATGCTTGAGACCTTGGTTTATTCCCACCTGGCGATGTTACCTTTGGCAATGGCATCTTCCTCCTTGACTCCCCAGGACCTGGTGTTCAATTCCTTATGAGAAACCAAATTAGGCACTGAAAAAAAGGAAACCTATATGTCATTAAAGCTTCTGAGGAGTCACTCTTGTCAGTGAAATTCTCAGCCCCCATTAATCTTTGCCACGATCTTCACCAATAAAACTGGCTGCTGGCTCTTTTTCTCAAGTCCCAACCCCAAGCCTGGAATTCAATTTTGAATTCCTGGGTGATGCGGCCAGGTGCATAAGCATCTGCCAGCCACAGCCAGTGGTCCATCTGGAAAAGCATCTGAGTGGTCCTTCACCATCCTCCTGCCTGCAAGACCCAGATGTGGTTTAGTAGAAATGTTTCCTTAGCCTGAATGAACTGAGGGTCTGACAGGCAAGCAAACTGACTCAAGATTTTCTAGGTGATCACTTGGTTATGACAGCAAGGACTGATTCCTGGGAAGTTTAGAACATGTAGCTTCCTATTTTTTGAATGATGGGAACTTTGGGTTGGAAAGGACACCAAGTTTCATGTAATTTAACTCCTCAAACATTCAAACATGTTTGATGTTTGAATCTTCTCTACCAGCAGGTGGTTGTCAACCTTCTCCGTGGATGGCTTCACTGGTGGAGAACTCATTACCTCTCCAGGCCAACCCAGATGGAGAGGGCAGCTCTGCAGTGATTTCCCAGCCAGACCCTACTTGCTCCAGCAGAAACTCCCTACCATGGAAACTGAACTAGGGAACAAGGCTCCTCTGCTTAGCTAATCTGGCCCTTAGACAACAGGTCTGAACAGACCTTTGGAGAAAACCTGGTCCTATTGGCTTATTTTACAGAGATTGACACAACTCTCCTCAGCTCATGTTAATTCATCAGCAGCATCTTCCTCTAGTAACAGTGATAGCTGACATTGGTAGAGCCCTTATTATATTCCAGGCACTTTGATAAATGCTTTATGCTGCAAAGTCTCATTTAATTCAAACCACTGTTAGGCATTTGTGAGATGATTATTAATCATTAACAGATGAAATGACCAACGTTCAAAAAGATGAAATAATTTTTCCAAAGTCACAGCAGCTAATATAACGGCAGAACCAGAAATTGAATCCAGGCCTGCTTGAACCCAAAACCCATGATCTTGGCTACTGTGCTGGTCTTTAAGTGCTACCGCAGGCTGAGCGGAAGGTAAGAGTGTAATAAATTTCTTCTGCAGAAGATATTGACTGGGACTGATTATTAGAGATTTAAAGAATCATGGTAAGCTCTGAGTCCTTGTAAAATTCTGAGGTTGGGTCCATGCGATAAGAAAATTAGGGGGACATACATAATCAAATTAAAGAAATCTGGTTCAACCAATAATTTGCTGCTTGTCTACGTAGCTAGCCAGTTCTTCTGAAGCTGGTTTGTATGTGTGGTTGCCATGTGAAGGCTCTAAGTGAACCTGCTGTTCTCATCAGGAGAGTAATTTCTTTCATTTCCTGACTCAGCTGATCTCCAGGTGAGATCATGAGAAGCTGGAGATGCCTGATATTCAGTTCACAAACACAAAGTACAAAAAAAGGTGGCTTTATTTTTGTTCTAAATTGGAGTGAGAAAGTACTGTTTAACTGGAAAAGAAGTTAATATGATCATATTTAAAACAATGGAAAGAACTTTTTAATAACTATTTAAAATTAATTTTCCCGAAGGTCAGAACTTCTGTTAAATCAAACCTATAACTTGAGATTTCACTGTCAGAATTGCTTTATTATGGAGAGACAGACTTTGGGTGGTTGAGCTTTCAGTACTGACGTAATCATGACACTTGTCAAGGTTCTCATGTCTCCTCCTTGTTTTCTCCCAGGAAAGTCAGTAGGAGAAGTTGGCTGAAGTCTCTGCATTTCCATTTGGTTTCTAAGAGAAAATCTATGGGTTGGAAGATGGGATTCCTTATTACCCTGGAAGTCATTTGGCTAAATAATTCACCTTTCCCTGAAGTCAGACTGACGTTTGCTGTCAATTTTTCTGTTGCACTCTAATGAGGCTGCCTTTGAGATGAGAAAATCCCCAGAAGACAGTAAACAGAATCATCCTTTTGTCTTCTCCTGCCATCTTGGAGGAAGCCTTTCACCAAAGCTTCCTGTCACTTTGCATATAGGGCTGGTGATGTTGGGCTGGGGACAGAGTGACACTGACCTCATGCTCGGGGTCAAACTGGGACCTTCTTTTAATACCAGCCTGACACTTTGGAGACAGACAGGTTGGTGTATGCAATGAATGTCCTTATATTCTTTGATATTTATATCTATTTTCATGAACCTTTAGACTCTATAAATGTACATTGTCGGATAATTCTGGGTGAAATTCATAAGTCAAATTGTACTTCATTTTAATAATTTTGCTATATGTCTAATTGCAATCTAAAAAGACTGCACCAATTCATATTCCCCTTGAGTCTATGACCCTCATATCTACTTCCCTTTGCCGTTGCCAACACTGGGTATTACCAAACTTTTCCATCTTTGTCCAACAGAAAGGTAAAAAGTGGTGTTGGGTTGTTTCAGTTTGGATTTCTTTGGTTAGGAATGAGATTGGTCATTTGTTTTAATTTTTATGTGGACATCTGTTCGTGTCCTTTTCCCATTTTCTGTTTTTGTCTATTTTTATATTGAGTTCTGATAACCACTGACCTCTGCATTTGATATATTAAAATATAATGTTTTAATATTAATATCTTCCTCCCAGCTTCTCCGTCCATGACATATAATGATGTCTATTGATCTGGAATTAAAATAGGGAGAAGCAAAGTTACTCACATTGCCAAAGTCACATGATGCCTTTGTGTCTTGTCTTCCTATGACAGGAGAATTCAGTGTTTCTGACAAATTCTGGGTCTAAAGGAAACAGGCCATCAGGATGTAGAAAGCCTTAAATGAAAATGTGAGGTGCGCTAAAACTAAGCCTTCCTAGATTCAATGTGTTACAGAAATGTGATCCGCATTGGAAGATTCTTCCTTTTATCATCATGATCCACCTTGGAGTAGTCATTCCTATTCTGCTTGGGTTGGCTAAAAAGCTTAAACTCACAAGCAACCTTGCTTTGCACTTCCTTATCTGTTCTTTATTTTTAATATTCAAAACCACATGCTCTTCTATGTTCTGAGCAAAATAGCTCAGTGTAATAGCAGACCTTAAGAAGATATGTGACCATAAGAAGACGAGTATAGAAGATCCTTTCATAGCTTATTTGCATTTGCATAGCTACCCCAGGTTTTTGTCAGTACCTGCAGGGGGGGCTTTTTATTGATTTCTCAACTGAGTAAATATTTCACTGCCCTGTAATTGTCTTATTACCTTCCCAACCCAATTTGCCCATTGGAAACAAGACAAACAGATCCTTTGATTTGATCATCCATGTTTTCAAAGCAGGAGGTCAAGTAACTGACTGAGAATTATGATATCTGAATTTCTCACATATGCTCCTAATTATGGCTGTTTATGTGTACCTGCGAATGTATTACTAACTCTATCCGATGTCTCATTTGTCAATTTCCCTGTTGTGGATGATATTTAATGAATTTACAGCATTTATAAACTAAGACTGATGGAGAAAGAATCACTGCATTCTTCATTCCTATTACCTACTATTGGAAACCAAAGATAAGAGAAAATCTTGAAGGAAGCCAGAAAAACAGTGACACATTACATACTGAGGAACATGGATATGCATTATAGGAAGTTTCTCACCAGAAATTATGTAAGCCAGAAGACAATGGAAGGGCATTTTTTGAAGTGCTGAAGAACAAAAACCCAAAACATGTCAACTCAGAATTCTATAACCAGTGAAAAAAAAATCTTTCAAATATGGAGAAATTAAGACTTTTTCAGACAAGCAAAAGCTAAGAGAATTCATCCCAGCAGACCTCCTGTCATGGTTAGGGACATGTGTCAACTTGGCCAAGTTGTGGTACCTGTTTATCTGATTGGGCAAGCGCTGGCCTGTCTGTTGCGATGAGGACATTTCATAGGATTAGGTCATGATCACGTCAGCTGCATCCACAGCTGATTCCATTTGTAATCAGCCAAAGGGGAGTGTCTTCTGCAATTAGTGATGCTAAATCTAATCACGGGAAGCCTTTTAAGGAGGACTCAGAGGAGACAGGTCCCATTCCTGCTTCAGCTGGTGAGTCTCTCCTGTGGAGTTCATCCAGACCCTCCATAGGAGTCGTCAGCTTCACAGCCTGCCCTGTGGATTTTGGACTCTGCGTTCCTGTGGTCATGTGAGACACTTTTATAAATTTTATATTTGCAAGTGTTCCCTGTTGATTCTGTTTCTCTAGAGAACCCTAACTAATACACCTCCAATATAAGACAGGATAAATGTAGGAGACTTTTTTAGGGCATATATTTATCCTATTTGAGGTTCTCTAAGATTCTTGGATTTGAAGTTTGCTGCCTTTCATTATTTGGGGTAAATTTTTTGGCTATCTCTTCAAATATTTCTTCTGCCCTGTTCTTTCTTCCTTATCTTTCCAGGATTTCAATTACGCATGTGTTAGATCATTTGATAATGTTAGGTGTTTTGTCCTAGTTTTTTCATTCTTTTTTTCTCTTTGTGTTTTAGTCTGAGTAATTTTTATTGATCCATGTTCATGTTCACTGATTCTTTCCTAGGCTGTACCAAGTCTAGTGATAAACTGCCAAAGGCATTTTCCATCTCAATTACTATGTTGTTTATTTACAACATTCCCAGTTAATTCTTTCTTATAGCTTCTATCTCTCTGCTGAAATTTTCCATGTTCTCCACTAGAGTCTTTAATTTATTAATCATAGTTTTTTAAAAAAGTCCCAGTCTGTTTTGTCCAACATCTGGGTAATCTCTGAGTCTGGTTCTGTTGAATGCTTTATGTCTTGACAGTTGGTTGTTTTTTCTTGCTTTTTCTGTGGGTCTTATAAACTTTTTCCAAATGTTGAGCATCTTGTCCAGGAGAATAGAGATAGATATAAATAATATGCCTGGAAATGGATATGCCTGTATTTCTGCTAGGCTTTTTGGGTAGGGATTTGAATCAATCTAATCAGTAGCTGAAGTGATCTTGGGTTTTGTTGTTGCTATGATTAGCTTCAGTGCATCACTAGCTTCAAATTCCTCTAGTTTTACCTTGTACTTAGGTAGGGTTTATAGTTTCTGTTCCATTCATAGTTCTCCTATGTGTGTGATATTAGAGGGTGTCTCTTCCCATGCTCCTGCCCCTCCTTCAGCAGTGGACTGCTGTTGTTGATATCCAGTGCTTTCTAGCCTAGGGGTAGGTAAAGAGAGATTTTCTGTTCTCCTGACTTAGCCTCAGTCTTAGGCAGACTGTGTTGTCCCTTGATTTTGGAATTGGAGCTTTCTCAGTAATCCTTCCCCTCTTCCCTGTGGCAGCCAAACTCTGCCATGTATTTTAGGCGGCTCTTATGTTGAAGTAATTTTCCTATTCCTCTCCAGGGGAAAGACCTTTAATCATCTGGGTTCAGGAGGGTTTCCTGCCTCTATCTAGAGTTAGAAGTGGGTTTTTTCTTTTATTCTACCCCCACTTGTAATGGGTCTTCATTTATGTCTTGGTGGTGACAGAGTTTACTTTTCCCCTGGTGGCTTAAGACTTTGATTCCTTAAGGGAGAAAGCTCTTGGCAAGATTTTAAGCTTTTTTTCCCTGCAATTGTGACTGCTCCCTTCCATCAGAACTGCACCCACTGAGAGAGGCCTTCTGCATTGTCCTTTCCTGCCCAGTCTCTCTTGAGAGCACCTAGGAGAGAGAGGCTCTTGAATCTGTGAATTTGTGAGTATTCCTCTTGTGTCTGTGCTTCCCTTGTGCCTACAACTTTCATGCTAACTCACACTCAACCATTAGTGATTTGTTAAAAATGTTAGCTAAATTTTCTTACACCTGTCATTTCTTCCTCCTACACTTTGCCACAAGTAAACCAATGTTCAGATCTTGTCTCAACTCAGAGGGGCCCCTCTTAGATTTCAGGCTATTTGGTTGCCCTTAAACTTTAGCTCTATGGTGGGTTCTGCAGTTTAGATAGACTTCTGTTGTTGTTAGGGTAGAAGCGATGTTTTTTTCTAGAATTTCAGTGCAACTTAGCAGAACTAGCCCTCTCTAGAGTTTTTTTAAATGCAATTTTATTGACTTATATGAACATACCAAACAATCATTCTAACTATACAATCAATGGTTCACAGTATCATCACATAGTTATGCATCCATCATCACCATCAATTTTTGAACATTTTCGTTACACCAAAAAATAAATAAATAAATAAAAGTAAGAATAAAAATAAAAGTGAAAAAGAACACCCAAAACATCCTATCCCCCCTATTATTTATTTATTTTTTGTCTTTATTTTCTTACTCATCTGTCCATACACTGGATAGAGGGAGTGTCAGTCACAAGGTTTTCACAATCACATAGTCATATTGTAAAAGCTATATAGTTGCACAGTCACCTTCAAGCATCAAGGCTATTGGGTTACAGTTCAACAGTTTCAGGTATTTCCCTCTAGTTACTCCAATACACCAAAAACTGAAGAAGGATGTCTATATAATGCATAAGAATAAACTCCACAATGACCTCTCATCTCTGTTTGAAATCTCTCAGCCACTGACACTGTTTCATTTTATCTTTCCCCTTTTGGTCAAGAAGTCTTTCTCAACCCCATGATGCCAGGGCCAGGCTCATCCCTGGGAGTCATGTCCCACTTAGGGGAGGAGGGAAGTGAGTTTACCTTTTGTCAGCCCTTATCTCCCCACTGGCATAAAGTGATGTGGAGGCTTTAATTCTCAGCCTTCCAGGAGCATGGTTGATAGAGAGACAGAGGTGGAAGGCAAGCTTAAGCTGTTTCTGATTCCAATCCCTTGGGTCTGCTGTGTCTCGCATTCTTCTATCTGTGCCCATTTACACTCACACTCTCTCATTCTGCCCTTCTCTACACTAAGGATCTGAGTTAAGGCCTTATCTCTCAAAGGGGAATGGTTGACTCTCAGAGGCTCTTCCCAAGTGTTGAGGACCCAGAGGATTAAGAATTATTTATCCAACAAGAATTTACTTAGCTGCTTCTTTGTACCTCAGTGGCACTTGATCCTAAATCCATTCTTAGGTCTCTAAGTGACTCCAAATGGATCTCTATATGAGTCTAAATAATCTACCTACAAAATTTCAGTGGCAGAACACACAGACATTTATTTCCTATTCATGGCACAGTCCAATGGAGCATTACTGAGTGGACTTCCATGACTCAAGCTCCTTTTATCTTGAGCTCTGCTTCCCTACTAAGCCCTCAATGTCTTCTTCATTCATCTAGTAGATGAGGAAATAAACCATGGAGAAGAAGAGAGTGATTGCTTTTCATCAACAACTCTACACTATAGCAGGGGAGCATCAATCTGTGTGATCTAATAGTTGTAAGAGATTGGATGAGCAATGATGTCAATCAGTTGGCCCCAGCAAGGATTATATTTTGAGAAGACTCTATGGAAAGACTTCTCAGCAATCCTGAGTTGGAGGAGATTTGAATTGTGACCTTGGGAGATTTAGAATGTGAGGTGAGGAAGAGTTGGGGTGTGAGCAGGGAAATATTTATTGGATAGGCTCAGGAGATTTGGAGTACTAGATGACCATATTCCGTATGAGGCTGGGGCATGTCCTAGCTTTCCATACTAAGTGCAGACCCTGGCATTTAAGATCCTTCATAATCTGTTCCCACTACTCCTCTACTTGTGCCCTAGGCTTTGATTACATAGTACCCACCATCTTCCTTATAGAGCAGATAAATATACTTCCATTCATTCAACAAACATGTACTAAACATTGTGCCACTCTCTAAGGGGAAGCACAAGATGAATAAGCTAAATTCCTACCCTCAGGGAGTTCAAGTGCTTATGTGCACTGACCTTTTCAGGACGGGCCTTTGCTGGGAACTTAAAATGCTGATACCAGAAAACCTCATTCCATGGGGAAATATCCTTTTATTGCCCTGCCTTTCTCTGAGTCAATACTTACTTTAGACTCTCTGGTCTGGTTCTGCCATCTACACAGTTCAGGAGTCCCTTCCCTGCTTTCCCAGCAATAGCCATCTAGCCCAGGCTAGGAATATGCCAAGGTCAGGGAACTCACTGCCTCGGGGCAAAAGTTCTCCCTTTTATGGAACTGAACTCTGCTTCCCTTTTACTTTCACTCTTTGGTCCTGCCTTGGTCCTCTGGGCTACATAGAACAAACTGCCTCTTTGTCCAAAGGGAAGATCTTCAGAGATTGGATCTTCTCTCTAGACAAGTCTCACCATCAATACCTACTTGCTCTGAGACCTTTTTCTGTTTATATCAAAGAACACCATAGAGGCTCTCTAGCCTATCCCCAATCCCCTTAAGGAGGTCACCCATCATTACACTCACTTTCATCTGTGGACTCTTTCACACCGGTCAAGAACCATGAGCTAGTGTCACAAAAAACACTACTTTAAAGTTTGACCTGACCAAAGCCTATAAATCCAGCATTGTGTAGGAATGAGTGTGAAAATTTCTGTTACAGACTATCTTCTCACTCTTGTTGACTTTAGGAAGATCATGCATACATTTGGGCATATTCAGAGAAGGACTTGCACAAGGTCTATTCGATTAAGCTTTCTAAAAGTTTTAAATTTGTTCTCCCTTTGGTCTGTCATTTTGAGCATACTCCAAATGCCATTCTTTTGGGGGCGGGAAATTTAAATGGTCTGAAATTTCATGAAACACACTTTTAAGCTGTAAGGGCAATAAATATATTGCATCTGTTTAATTGATTATACACATTCACTGAAAAAATGTGTTATGAGCAGCATTTTTAAAGGCTTTTGCTTTGCCTTTGCTTTCTCTTTGTGTTCCACTTGAGCATTTTCCTCTCACATCCTTCTGTCCCTGGGCCAGGAGGCCTGGTAAATAAGAATGTCCCAGGGTGATCCAGGGAGCCAGCAACATCCTGGAAATCTGAGGCCACAAGGTTAAACACAAAAATGCTCTCTTTCCAGGAAAGAATGACTGAATCAGAGCAATGACCTTGGCTTTCAGTTACTCCTTATCCACCTTTTCCCACTCTTTTCCTCTCTGCTGCCTGCCCTACATGCACCAAGCTGTGGAGAAGCTGAGACTCCCCCACCCCTGCCCCTCCTGCCTTTGGCATGTGCACGAGTACTTATGTGACCACAAAGCTGAGCTGAGTCAAGCTTCCTCCCCAGCCCAGAGAAGAATGCCTGTCAGGAAGCTCGATTATTTAGAGAATATGAAATATAGTACTTCAATGGCACCATTTTCACATACCCATAGAAAGAGGATGTAGAGTCAGTTGCAGGTCAATCTGCAAATTAGTCTTGTTCACACTAGGGCATCCTCCTCATTTCAACACAACTAACACTTGGTGCTTTTCTCTGCCACAGAAATTTTGGCTTTGGCTCTAATCTCAACAGAAACAGTCCAGTGAAACTTGCTATTGAAATGTAGGCTGTGTTGTTAGCAAAGGGACCCGCCTTTGGATTTTCTCCTGCAATTCCTGTGCCAAGTCAAGCTACAGCAAAACCTCAGGTTTTTGAAATTTATTTCAAAACCTCAGGGTGTTGAAATTTATTTCTAGATATCATGCCTAGTCTTAAAACAAAACCACAATGTTAGCAGCAGGTCGGGAGAAACTAGTGCCTCTTGTGCTATTTGGCTCCAATGCAACTGGATAAAGTCTCTGATAACATTTTACTTTTGATTGATGTTCTTTCCATGGTAAATGCCAGAAGCTTTTGAGTCAGTAGCGATAGAGACTTCTTGGCAATAGAGACCGTGCCCAAGAGTAAAATGGCACAATTTTGCTTTTCTTAGAGTCTATGATGGACTGGTGGATCTTCTTCTGTTATTAAAATACATTTATATTTACATCATAACAAAGATGCTCCAATTACACAAAATACTGATGCTCAGAATTTAATTTACATTGCTGGGCTACTGAGCTCCAAATACTTTATTACTTTGGGAAAAAAAAAAAGATCCTTGCATAAAAGTCATTGGCTTTTCCAAAAGAAATTGGACTGGTTTGTGTATGTGTTTCATTTAAAGCATACGTCCTGGCTCAGAGACCTAGTGTGAAACCCAATCAACTCAGGGAAATGAATAATCCTTACTCTTGGATCACTTTACTTCCCCTCAATGAAATAATCCTAGGGGTCAAATAGTGAACGGGAGTATGTGGGTTTAAAGATTTTTTTTTCTGGCTACAAATAAAGTTGAACCTTCTTCAATAAGGTAATCCACCTTTCTCTCGCTTACACTGGTTCCCCATCAGCACTCCCCACCTACTTCTCTACCTGGGAAGAAGGGGGAGTGTGGGGAAATGGGGTAGGGAGAGAGAAAGGGGAGGTTAGACTTTGAACATATGTCCTTGAGTAAGTAGTGTGTGTATAGGTACATGCTTTGCAAGTGAGGAGTAGATACCATTTCTTTGACTTTGAAAATGTCTTTGATCCCTTCTACCTAAAAACCTGCTTTACCAGGTTGGAAGACAAATATGACCACATCTGTTTGCAATATTCAAATTAGTCACTTTAACCACTCCCACTGCCAGAGTTGCAGGAAGCCCCATCCCTCTCAAGACTTCCCACTCATTGTCCAAGGATTCTCAAGCTTTTTCAGCCTAAGGGTGCTTAGTATGAGAAAGTGGAAAGGAGGAACAAGTTGCCATGGCTCTGCCTGGGAAGGCCTGGTCTTCCTCCTGAGCATTATGTGCCAATATGGCTAAGCTGCTTCTGTTTTCTGGACTCCACGTTCAAAGCCTGTCCAAGCCTGTGGGGAGTCTGGGGGCAGGGAGCAGACTCTTGGGGTCCTTTCCCGCCAGTCTGACCATCTCAGACCCAACCATTCAGCCCATTAAAGAGCTTCTAGTAGTGTGGGTCCTCAAAATGAAGGAGTCAGGGTTGCTTTGAGCTTTTCCTCTCAGGAGGCTCAATTCTTCATTTTGTGGACCTTTACCAGCTCCTTCCAAGAGGGGGCAGTGGGCTGGAGGAGGGGCTTGCTTACGCTCAGTTTGGAAAATCTCTAAGTCTGTAAATACTAGGAAATTGTTTATTTGTTTGTTTTGTGGCTTAGCTTTGCTTTCTGCAGTAACCAACAGTTAAGCACAAAAGAGAACAAATGAGCCCCAAGCACCCAAGGGCCAGGACAAGCCAAAAATGAGGTCCCAATAATAAAGTGGCATCTATTCCAGAAATAAACGCCCTCAGGAAGGATGTGCTGCCTAGAAGGGACACAGTTAGGCTTTAGCCGAGCTCCCTACTTCCAAGTAGAATTCTAAGCCCATGGTAGGAAAGCCTCACAAGACACAGTGAAAGCTGTGATGTTTCACTGTCACTAGAGAGTTTGAAGTTTGAGACAAGTGCTAGTAAGGATCAAATTTATTCCTAAGAAATTTACCTCTGCCTTGGACATTTGCTCCAAATAAAGGCAGCAACTGCTAGCTGTCGCATTAGTTTTAGGACCTGTTGGTTCAGGCATATGAAACTAACTCACTGTGCATATAACCAAGTCTCTGCTGTATTTTATTCATGCCCCAAATTTTATTTTAAAATGTTCGATCCTACAGAAAACTTCCAAAAACAGCTCAATAATATACACTTACGATTTGTATACTTTTCTGTATGTATGGTTATACTAAAAAATAATTAGCAAAAAATTAAGAATAGTACAATGAAAACCTATATATCCTTCAGCTAAATGCACCAGTTTTAATATTTCATCATATTTGCTTCCTCTTCTTTCTGTCCATTTATATATATTCAGGATTGTCATGATTCTTTACCCTTAAATACCATGTATTACCTACAACCTAGGAAATTCTCCAAAATAACCACAGTTCCAATACCATTTTAAGGAAACTTAACATTGAATCAATATTATTATTGGACATATAGTGCATATGAAGTTTCTCCAATTTCCATTATAGCTGGATTTTCAAAAATATCTGAGACAATTAAGAATTATACATTGAATTTAGTTGTTATGTCTCCTTAGTCTCTTTAAATCGAGACTAGTCCCGCTGACATTTTTTTTAATCTTTCCTGTCATTGACTTTATGAGTCGATGGGGCAAATTTTTTTTTTTGCAGAGATTTATTTTTTCTGATTGTTTCCTAATGATTTATTCCAGGCTATACATTTTTGACAGGAATAGTACATAGGTGAAATTGTTTTATTCCCATTGCATTTCATGGGGGTAGAGGAGCCCATAATATCTATTTGTCCCATTATAGGGGAAGTTATGTTTGATCATTTGGTTAAGGTCATGTCAGCCAGATTTCTCTTCTGTAACTACTGTATATGTCAATTGGAAAGGATATATTGAGAGAACATTCTAAATAATAATAGCTAAAAAATTACTTTTAGTTATTGGCTTATATAATGGTCTACTTGATCTCTTCTGTTTTCTTTAGTTTCCTTAGAGGATTCCACTCTCACCTTAAAGCACGTCTCTGGCACAACTGCCCCACTATATTTATGCAACTGTTTGCCATTGATCACCTGCTGCTTATTTGTCCTCACTGACTCCTATTTGGTCTAAAGCCCCTCATTATTCTTATTAGTTTAAAGATGTTCTCTGATTAAACTTAATGAATCTGGCGAGCCCAGAGGTTTGCTGACTTTTCCTAGCTCTCTCTGGGCAGGATCTGACCTGCTGCCCAGTCTCTTTTTCTTAAATAGTCATGCATGTATTTGTTTTCCCTCTTTGAGGGAAAACTATGGATTGAATAAAAAATACAACCCATATTCCAAACTAATCTCATAAACATGACATAAAATTGAATATTATTGCAAACACACATACACACACACACACACACAAACAATCCACAAAGGAGTTTTAGAGTGAGAGGGATTGCAATGTAGAAAGAGCACTGTACTGAGAGTTAGGAGACCTGAGCTCAAGTCCCAGCTCTTTCCTTTATAAGCTGTGTGATCTTAGGCAAGTCACTTTATCTCTCTGAATTTCAGGATTATTACCTCCATAAATAAAATCACATTTATATTGGTGTTAATGCACTAAACAAAAGAAACTAGATGAATTTTTACTGATATTGGATGATTATTTATGGTACATGACATTTACTTTAGGTGGCCCTGAGAGACATCTCAAAGAGGAAGTAATTCTATCAGTTAGGATAGGTCGGGTTATTCTGTGGTAACAAATTAACCCCAAATCTCAGGGATTTGGTGCAACAGAAATGTATGGAGTAAAGTTCCAGTGTCAACTTGGCCAGGTGATGGTTCATAGCTGTTCTGTTGCTGTGGACTTAAATCATCAGCATGTGAATTTCATCTGTGGCTGATTACGTCTGCCGTGGCTAAGCGGAGTGTTTTCAGCATGAGTGAGGCTTAAAAGGAGAAGTCAGACCAGAGCTCAGAACTCAGACACAGACATTTGGAGATGCAGAAAGGAATCACCCCAGGGAAAGATGTTTGAACCCAGAAGCCAGGAGAGAGGCCAGCAGAGTTGAAGTGTGACTTCCCATGTGACAGAGAAAGCCAGAGGAAAGACAGCTGCCTTTCCTCCAAAGAACTGTGAATTTGTAACTAAATAAATACCCTTTATAAAAGCCAATTCATCTCTGCTGTAATGTACTACTTTCTGGGAGCTTTAGCAAACTAAAATAGTGTATTTCTTGCTTATGTTATTGGGTCGTCGTAGGCTGGCTAAGGCCCTACTTCACTTTGTCTTCATTCCATGACCCATGCTGATGGAAAAGCCTCTATCAGGAACATTGCCAATCTTATGGAAGATATAAAAGAGACAGGGCAAGCCATATTCTGTGTCTTACAGCTTTTCATCAAGCAAAGTAAATTACACGGTTATCCCTAAAGTCAGTGTGGTGGGGAAATATGATCCTCTTGAAGGGAAGAACATTTCAGACAGTGAAATATTTGGCGATCAGCAATAAAACTTGAAAACAAAGCGCAATGATAGACCCTAGGACCCACTATGAGGAAAGATTTGTTCAATGTGTTAAGTGACCATAGACAGATTAATCAAATATGAGTTCCAACCTATAATCTGTAGTTCAGTTGCTTCTCACATGGACAACTCTTTCTAGTAAGCTCTGGATGAGTAACACCAGTGAAATACCAATTTAATGGTAGCTAAAGTTTCTCCAAACGACACTGGGGAGACCACCAAGTCTGTGGTAGAGGTATTGAAATATCTATCTTGAGAACTCTACAGGCATTTCTGATGATTGAGCACGATGCCACGTGTGACAAGTCTTTGGGTTATGAAAATATAAGGTGTGGTTGTATCACTGCCACTAGCCTGGGAGCGCCTCAGGGGTAGAGAGTAAAGTTTATTCATCTTTGGATTCCTAGTGCTTAGTCCATGAAGGCAAATATAAGGAAATTTGGATTTTTCCTGGATTTTTCCCTCACCAATTCCATCAGGTTCTCACGGTTAAGAACAGAGAAAGATCCCCTCATGGTTCTGAGGAGAGACTGGGAAGACTAACCATTGTGAAATAAACTGAGAACATTCTCCATAACAAAGGCCTACTCTCCTGGGGGGAAAAGATTTCACCAGAGCCTCAGCTCACTTGGGTGAAAGACATTTCTCCCACCCTAGCCCCTCTAAGCCTTCTTGTATCATCATGCCTCTCAGCGAGGCTTTCTGATCTAGAAGAGGGAGTTCACCCCTGGGGAATTAAACTGCAGTGGTACATGTGAAGCTTTCTGTAAATTAAGTGTGGAAACCACTGATCACCTTGCTCTTGTTTCTACCTGTTCTGTGTTGGCAAGGGAGAGTGCCCAAATGAGCAAGATAGCACAGCAAACCCAGTATTATGGGAGTGAGCGAAATAAGTATTATCCAACCTCAGGCTCATGACAGTGGCTTACAGCAGGTACCTCATCTGGTGCCCGCTGGCCCTGGCAGTGGAGGCAAAGCCATGCCTCCCAGCAAGCAGAGCAAAAAGAGTTCAGCCGTGGGT
The DNA here is from genome assembly GCA_004026745.1 of Myrmecophaga tridactyla. Classification (NCBI taxonomy): domain Eukaryota; kingdom Metazoa; phylum Chordata; class Mammalia; order Pilosa; family Myrmecophagidae; genus Myrmecophaga; species Myrmecophaga tridactyla. Next base: position 21,688 of record PVIY010018821.1, on the reverse strand, counting down.
GAAAACAGTGATAAGTATAATTGATGCAGAGAGAGGAACAACATGGTTGTGAATAAGAGCCTATAGAAAAAGCAAGTAGAAAGCACAGGATCCCGTGCAGAAAGCACAAGGTAACGCTATAGAAAGCAAATCAGCTCAAAGAAGACAATGAACCAATGGAAGCAAAATAAAATTGTTGACAAGGGAATTAAGCATACTTTGAAGACAAACGAAACCCATGAGCATTGAAAATACAACTACAAACTCTGATAATGCAGCAGTAGACCTCATCCTTTCCAAACTTCACAACTTATGGCTTGAACGTTAAAAGTATGACTTCTTATACCACTCATATCAATGGCTGAACATTGGCTTGTTCCATTATTCAAAGATCCACTGAAAATTGTTTTCTAGGATCAGCACTGAAGAGTTGATTAGCTAAAAATATTAACCATGTAATTCAAATACATTTTTAAGGTATTTCTTTTTACCATACTAAAAAAAATATCATGGACCTTGATGTTCTTGATAAAGCTTGACTTTCCAAAAAATGCTTCTTTTTTAGGTGGACAAAAGGAATGGGGAGCTAGCAGTTGTGCAGAAAGTTCCTGGTTCTTAATCGATGTGGTTAAGTGGATTAGGAAAAGTTGAATGCCATCTATATTAATACATTTCTGTTTTTTCCTAAACATTGTATTAAAAATAATTAGGGCAGGGCGGTGCAACGGTGGCTTAGTGGCAGAATTCTATCCTGCCATGCCAGAGACCCGGGTTCGATTCCCAGAGCCTGCCCATGCCAAAAAATAAAAAGTAAAAAAAAAAAAACAATAATAATTAGGGCAAAAGAAAGCAATCACTTTGTAATTTGGAATGATGTTATATTTAACACAACTCCTATTTTAGCATAACGATTTTCCCCAAAAATTACAAGTCGATTTTTAATAATGATGCTCAGTTAAGTAAAGACATCCCATTGCATTTTAAAGGTATATATAGCCAGTTGGCTTAAAGATAGGGATAATATTTAAGAAACAAATAGATTTTGTTTTTTGTTTTTATAAAAATATAGCCTGTTAGAATTATACTTTTGGGGTACTTTTGGGTTATTGGATTAGCATTGTTTTGTTTCCTGAAAAAATCTCAGTAGTTTAGATAAACTCACGTACCAAAATTTTAGTTTCTACAGATGCCAGTAAAGTAAGCATTATTTCAATACCATTTTGCAGCCAACTCAATAAACAAAATAGCTTAATAGTTTGACCGGATAAGCTGCTGATTAGAATTTGGAATATTAACTCAGGTAGTGTCTACTATATTCAAAATAATTGTCAGGAGCCATAATTTGTAAAGCCAAACATTTTTTATGGAGGATGATTTTGGTATTTTATTTTAACCAACTGATGATTAGAAAAATATATCATTTACTCCATACCATCTTCCAATATGGGTGTAAAAAAAACTTGAAAGCATAAGGTTTCAAGCTTTAATTTATTTCACTTAAATTCATCTTTTTGTATTGTTTTTGTGAAAAAAGTAAAGAGATTAGAAAGCTATCATGCTAATACCAGTCAAAAGAAAGCTGGATTGGTAATGTTAATTTTAGATAAAACTAACTTCAGAGCAAGAAAAATTATCAGAGATAAATAAGAGCATTACATAATGATAACAGAATCAATAACAATGCATATGTATCTTAAAACAAAGCATCAAAATATGTCAGGCAAAACTGATAACACTGCAAGGAGGAATAAACAAATCCACTATTAAAGTTGGAGACTTCAACACATCTCTTTCAGGAACTGATTAATCAAGCAGGCAGAAAATCAATAAGGATACAGTTGACCTGAACTATACTATTAATCAATTTAATCTAATTGACATTTATAAAAACTCCATCCATTATCAGAATACACATTACTCTCAAGCTCCTATGGATTGTTCACGAAGTGTTTCCTTTGACCGCTCAAGCAAATACCATGCAATGTGCTGGCTTAAGCAATGGCGATATATTAGCTCATGGTTTCAAACCTGGGACAAAGTCCAAATCAAGGATTCATCAAGGCAATGCTTTCTTCCTGGAGTCTGTCATTCTGGGGCTGGCTGCCAGTAGTCCTTGGGCCTTGACTCTTTGTCATATGATGATACACATGGTGGCCTCTCCTGGCCTTTCTCTTCTCTTCAGGGTTCCATTAACCTTCAGCTTCTGGTTTCCTGTGGCTTCCCTTGTCCCTGTCTGAATTTCATTCTGCTGATAAAGGACCCCAGTAAAAGAGTTAAGACCCACCCTGATTGAGGTGGGCCACACTTTAATTAAAATAACCTCATCCAAAATTCCTACTTACATTGGTTCACACACACAGGAATGAATTAAGTTTAACAACATTTTTATCTGGGGTACATACAGCTCCAAACCACCACACCAAGCAGGCCATCCTAGGTAATAAGAGAGACCTTAACAAATTTAAAAGAGTCAAAATCATACAAAGTATGTCCTCAGACTACAGTGGCATTAAAATAGCAATCAACAACAGAAAGACAACTAAAACAAAACAAAACAAATTAAACAATACACTTCTAAGTAAAACATGAGTCGAAGAAATCTCAAAAGAAATTTTTTAATATTTTGAACTAAATGAAAATGGAAATATAATTTATGGGATGCTGTGACAGCAATGTTTAGAGGGAAATTTATAGAATTTTATGAATATATTGGAAAAGAAAAAGATCTAAAGTCAATAATCTAAGCTGCCATTTTAAGAGGCTAGAGAAGCAAGAGCAATAGAAACTTAAAGCAAGGAGAATAAAATAATTAAAGTTAGAGTAGAATTTAATGATGTAGAAAATAGGAAAACAATAGAGAAAATCAAAGAAATAAAAAGTTTATGCTTTGAAAAGATCAATAAAATTGATAAGCCAGAATAACAAAGATAAAAAGGGAGAAGAACCAATTACCAATATTAGAAATGAAAGAGGGCTTATCATGTCTAATTTCGTGGGTATTAAAAGGATAATAAAGGAGTACTATGAACAACTCTATACCCAAAAATATGGTTACAGATGAAATGGACCAATTTCTTGAAAAAGTCAAACAACCAAAACTCATTAAAAAAGAAATAGATAATCTAAATAGGTTGGTATCTATTAAAGAAGTTAAATCAAATAATGAAGTAAAGAAAGCAATAAAGAAATATTAATTAAAAAGAAAGGACCCTGGTTGACCAAGAAAGTGGCATGAGATACTCTAGGGAGTCATTTTCCCAAAGAATTTTTTAACAACTACCAAAAAGTGGCAGAGCTGCCTTCTTCAGAGATGTTGAAAACAGTTAAAGGATTGCAATAATTAGATGAGGGCCAAATCCAGAAAATGCAACTTAAAAATAATAAGAAAGCAAAAATAAAGTAGGAAGGCTCATGGCACCCTTGCTGCCCTTGTAACAACTAAAACAGTGTAAGAAACAATCAAATAGGAGCAGATTGAGGAGAAGGATTAGTAGCTTTAAGACACTAGAGCACCCACGAGGGAAGGAAAGTCTATTTCATAGGAAGAAGAGGGGGCATTCTGATCACTACAAATAGGGAAATCCTAAGTCCATAAGTGTATGCCCAGGACAAGACACATGCCCAGAATATATTAGGGAGGAACCTGAACTTTCATACTGGGCTGGTCTTCTTGGCAGGAGGGCTAAACTCTGAAGGACAGCACCAGCCAACATACAGCCAATTTTCAGACTGAGGAAGGTGTTCTATGCATTGGTTTGTTTGCTTTTGTTATCTCCTGGCACTCAAGGAAATCTCTATCATATCACTATCTGGTTACAAACTTAAGGGGCACACAGCCCAGCTATTAAGTTCCAGAGTTAACACATAAAAAATATTCAGATCTACAGTGTGCAACAAATATTACAAGACAGACAAAGAAACAGGAAATGATGGCCCATCAAAAGGAACAAGATAAAATATCAGAAACAATCAATGAAGAACACCAGATTTGGACATATCAGACAACAACCTTAAAAAGTGATCTTAAATATGTTCAAAAAGCTAAAGAGAAAGAACTAAAAGCTATCAGGAAAATGATAAATGAACAAAATGAAAATACCAATACAGAGATAGAAATATTGAAGTTGAAGACCACAGTAACTGAAATTTAATATTCATTAGAGGGGTTCAATAGTAGACTGGAGCTGGCAGAAGAAAGAATCCATGAACTCAAAGACAATACAGTTGAAATGTTTCAGGCTGAGTACTAGGGAGAAAAAAATGAAGAAAAATGAAAACAGCCTAAGAGACCTTTGGGACCCCATCCAATATACCAAAATACACATTATGGGAGTCCCAGAAAGAGAGGAAGGAGAGAAAGGGACTGAAGGAGTATTCAAGGAAGCAATTCTAGAAAATCTCCCAAATTTAATGAAAGATAAGAATATACACACACATTAAAGAAGTTCAATGAAACCTAAACAGAATAAACTTGAAGAGATCCATGCCCAGAAACATTATGATCAAACTGTTAAATTTCAAACACCAAGAGAGAATCCTGAAAGCTGCAAGAGGGAAGAAGCATGTCAGGATAAGGGAGTCCCAATAAGAATAAGTGCTGACTTCTCATTGGCAACCCTGAAGGCAGGAAGGCAGTGGGATAAAATATTTAAAATGCCAAAAGAAAATAACTGCCAACCAATAAATATGTCTCCAGTAAAACTCTCTTTCAAAAATAAGGGAGAGATAAAGACATTCCCAGATAAACAAAAGCTGAAGGAGTTTACCACCACAAGACCTGTCATAGAAACAATGCTAAAGGGATTCTGCAGGTTGAAAGGAAAAGATACTAGACAGTAGATTAGAGCAGCATAAAGAAATAAAGATCTCTTGGAAAGGTGGCCACATGGGTAATTATAAATGCCAGTACCATTGTATTGTGTTTTTTGAATGTAACTACACAGTTGCTTTTTACATGATCTAGAATGCAAATGCATAAAAATAATGATACATCTATGTCTTTGAACACACAACACATAAAAATATAATTTATGACAAGATAACAAAAAGGTGGGGGTAGGAGAGGTATATGATATAGTTTGTGAATGCTATTTAAATTAAGTTGGCATCAAATCAAATGAGATTGTTATAGATTTAAGATCTTAAATTTAAGTCACATGTAAGCAGCAAAGAAAATATTTGGAAGAAAAACATACACAGAAGAGAGAAGGGACTCAAAATGGCACACTAATAAAGATCAAAGAAATATGAAACTCAGCAGCACTGGAAGAATTGAGGGGTAAAATAAATATTATACTTACAAAACCAAATAGTAAAATGGTGGATGTAAGTCCTGCATTACCAGTAGTTACTTTTATTTATTTACTTATTTTTATTTTTTGCATGGGCAGGTACCAGGAATTGAACCTGGGTCTCCAGCATGGCAGGTGAGAACTCTGCCTGCTGAATCACTGTGGCCTGCCCAGTAGTTACTTTTAATATCTTGGATTAAGCTCTCCAGTCGAAAGGCAGAGATTGGCGAATGGATAAAAAAAAAAAAGTATGACCCAACTATATGCTGTTTACAAGAAACACACCCAAAATTCAAAGAAGCAAGTACATTGAAAGTGAAAGTATGGAAAATATATACCATACAAATAATGGGAAAAAGAGAGGTGAGGTAGATATACAAATATCAGATAAAATAGACTTCAAGTCAAAAACTGTTACAAAGAACAAAAAGACTCTATATACTGATAAAAGGGTCAAGTCAACAGGAAGATATGATCATTATAAATATATATGCACCAAACAGCAGATTCTCAAAATATTTGAAGCAAATATTGAAGGGAGAAATAATTGGTTCTACATTAATAGTAAGAGACGTCAATGTGCCATTTTCAATAATGGATATAATCTCTAGACAGAAGATCAGTAAGGAAATAGACTTGAATGATACATAAACCAACTAGACCTATATAGAACTATGTATATGGAACACTTAACAACAGCAGAATACACATATTTATCTAGTGCATATGGGTCATTCTTGAGGATAGACCATTTGTTAGGTCATCAAACAATTCTCAATAAATGTTAAAAGATTGAATTATATAATGTATCTTCTCCAACCGTAAAGGAATGAAGCTAGATATCAATAACAGAGGGAAAATTGAACAATTCACAAATATGTGGAAATTTTAAAATGTGCTCTTATACAACCAATGGATCAAAGAAGAATTCACAAGGGATATGAGGAAATATCTTGAGGTGAATGAAAATAACACTCAGAAAAACTTATGGGATGCAGCAAATTTATAGCTCTAAATGTTTACATTAAAAAGAAGGCTGAGATGATGATATGGTAGCCTATGACAAACTCTGAGATCTGTCCTGTAACTACTCGTTGAAGAACACTTTGAAAACTAGTGCTTTTTTCTTTTTTGCTTTGTATTTATGTGATATTATACAATAAAAAAGTTAAAACAAAAAAAGAAAGCTCTCAAATCAGTGATCTAATCTAATCAGTGATCACCTGGAGGAACTAGAAAAAGAAGAACAAACAAAATGCAAAGTGAGCAGAAAGAAGGAAATAAAGAAAAGAGCAGAGATTAAATAGATAAAGAATCAAAAAACAATAGAGAGAATCAACAAAACCAAAAGTTGATTCTTTAGACATATCCATAAAATCAACAAACCCTTAACTAGACTGGCAAAGAAAAGGAGACAGGACACATAACTAAAATCAGAAATGAAAGGAGGAACATTGCTACTGACCCCACAGAAATAAGAAGGATTAAAAGAGAATACTATGAACAAGCATGTGAACAAATGAGTTAAATGAGATGAAATGGGCAAATTCCTAGAATCACACAAACTACCTAAAGTGACTCAAGAAGAAATAGAAGATTTCAAAAGACCAATAAGAGGTAACAAGATTGAATCAGTAATCAAAAACCTCTCAGGAAAGAAATGTCCAGGACCAAGTGGTTTCATTGGTGATTTTTTCTAAACATTCCAGAAGAATTAATACTAATCTTGCTTAAACTCTTTCAAAAAAAATTAAAGAGGAGTGAATACTTCCTAACTCATTCTATGAGGCCAGCATCACCCTAATACCAAAGTCAGAAAAGAAATCTTTAGACCAATACCCCTAATGAATAGAGATGCAAAAATCCTTTAAAAATACTAGCAAACCAGAGCAAATAGCACATTAAAAGAATTATACAGCATGAACAAATGGGATTTATCCCAGGAATGCAAGCATGGTTCTACATAAGAAAATTGATTAATGTCATATACCACATTGACAGAACAAAGGAATAAAACAATAAACAATTGATCATCTCAATTAACACAGAAAGTGCATTTGAGAAAATCAGTCATTGCCAGGGGCTTGGAGGCAGATGGAGAGAGTTGACTAGGTGAGGCACAGGAGAATTTTTAGGGCAGTGAAAATTTACTGTATAATACTGAACAGTTGAATACATGACATTGTGCATTTTTCAAAAGCCATAGAACTGTACAGCAAAGGAATGAATTCTAACGTATGCAAATTCAAAATAAAAATCATTCAGGAGGCCAAGGAATTCAAGGACGGAAAGCAGAGTGTGACAAAGCAATCTAACTGTATTACATTTGTATAAAGTAACCTCACTGAAAGGGCTGGCAGAAATATTCCTGACCCTTATAAGTAACTGCAAATGAGTGAAGCCTACTAAAGGCAAAAGAAACTATTCATAAGTACTGTATTATAGTTGATACAGTTGTTTCCCACAGAATTATGTGTTAACAGTTCAAGTGCCACTGTATATGTACACTGGAATTAAACAAGTAAATGGATGGCAAATCATGGGAGTCAGCTTTCTTGCTGTTTGAGTAGGACTTTATAGATGAGCAAGGGGAAGAGCTAGAATGATCCACGTGTGAATGGATTAGAGTTGGAGACATCTGTATGAACTCGTGTTAGCTTAATGTAGATACAGATGGCTACATGTAGAAATATATATGTTAGTGTGCACATACATATTTCCCTGCTCTATCCACTACAAGGCCTAGAGGCAATGATATTAGCAAGGATCACACCTAGCACTGTTCTTGGTTTCTAAAGCCATTGTCCTTCAGTCACATGGACATTGACTCTATCAATCATGCCTATGTAATGAGACCCAAATAAACTCAAGACACTCAAAGTTCCAATGAGTTTCCACAGTTGAGGAAAATACACCATTGGGCCAGGAGAGTGAAGCATACTGACTCCATGGTGGAGAGGACATGGAAGCTTGTGTTTGAGACCCTCCACCCCCACAGCTTGCCTATGCATCTCTTCATTTGGCTGCTGCTTGTTTGTATCCTTTTACTATGATAAAGCTATAGTCATAAATAGAGTGCTTTCAGTCAGTTCTGTGAGTCATTCAAGTGAATTATGTAATGTATAGCTGTAGCTAGTTGATCAGAAGTACAGGTGGCTTGGGTTCCAGAACTTATGACCCATGCCTGAAGGGCAATTTTTTAGCAGATTGCCCTTAACCTGTGGAGTCTTGTCTGGAGACATAATCAAATTGAATTCAGTTACTGCAATCTTTACAGTTGTTGATTGAAATTTTGTACCCATAGTTGATGTCAGAGACTGTTGGAAGTTTTGAAATCCCTTAAACTTCCTCAAACTGATAAAGGGCTTCTAGGAAAAAACTTACAGCCAACATCATATTGTAGAAAAACTGAATTACTTCCTCCTGAGGTATATATATATATATTAAAAAGGCAATAATTCCTACTTATACCTATTCTATTTTATACTGTACTAGAGATGCTAACCAGTGTTATAAGGCAAGAAAAATAAGTGTAAAGCTTAAAGATTGAAATGGAAGACGTAAAACTATTCCAGTTTGCATATTATAAGGTTGCTTATGTAAAGAATCCCAAAGAATCTCAGAACAACCTCAAGAGATAATAAATAAATTTAACAAAGTTTCAAGATAGAAGGTTAAAATACAAAAATTATATTGTCATACAGTGGCAGCAGTCAGTTAGAAAATGAAATTTAAAACCCATTCCATTTACTTTAGTTCCCAGAAAAGCATAAATACTTAGGAGTTACCCTAACAAAATATGTTAAAGAGTCTACACTGAAAATTATAGAACATTGGTGAGAGAAATGAAAGAAGATCTCAATAAATGGAGAGATATTTCATAATTGGAAGACAATATTTTTAAGGTAACAATTCTATCCAAATTGATCTATGGATTAATCACAATCTCAACAGACTTTGTAAAAACAGAAAGTGCCACACATATTCTAGAATTTATTTGGAAATATAAAGAACTAGAATAACCAAAGAAATTTTTAAAAAGAAGATCAAAGTTGAAGGACTCACTCAACTTACCTGATTTTGAGACTTACTACAAGGCTACAATAATCAAGACAGTATCATACTGATGAAAAAACAGACATGAAACTCAATGAAACAAAACAGAAAATTTAGAAATGACCCACATATATATGGTTGATTGATTTTTTACAAAAAAGCCAAGGCAATTCAATGGAGAAAGGAAATTATTTTCAACAAATGGTGCTTGATCAAATTGATATTTGTGGGAAAAAAAAGTCATCATTAACCCTTGTCTCATACCATACTGAAAATTTAATAAGAAATGAATCATAAAGCTAAATATAAAACTTAAAAATGTAGAACTTCTAGATGAAATATAGGAAAAAATGGGTGTAGGCAAAGATTTCTTAGAGCCAAGAAGCTTTATTTTTAAGAGAAAAAAATTTGATAAATTTGATTTCTGCAAAATTACTAACCTTTGCCCTTTGAAATTCACATTATGAAATAACAAGAGAGATATCTGTATTCAATAATTGGAAGACAATATTTTTAAGGTAATGATTCTACCCAAATTAGTCTATAGATTCATTACAATCTCAACAGACTTTTTAAAAGTAGAAATTGCCACAAACATTTTAGAATGTATTTGGAAATACAAAGAACCTAGAACAACCAAAGAAATTTTTAAAAAGAAATCAATGTACCTGATTTCAAGGCTTACTAGAAAGCTACACAATCATTGCCAGTGATTGATCAATAGGCCTGGGACTCAGTCCTGACCATTGAGTCCTGAGGGAAAGGTGCCTAGATATAATCTCATGTCTCTTTTTGTGCAGAATAATTTTGCTATCACTTTATTAAAGTTTAGAGTTTGAACTAATTCCTTTGTTGGCTTGAAAAGTCCAGCTAGTAGCTATGGTCCATTTCTGGAGGGATGTCATCAGATAGAAGCAAGCAGATATTTTCCACAGTTTTAATGGAACAGCCAGCAATCTGTGTACTCTTTCTTCTGAACACATCAAAGACCACAAATCAAACTGAATATATCAGTGAATCCTGTATTAAGTGATACCCATTTCCCTTACCATCCTGCAAGCCTTTCAAGTGAGTGGAATTGTCACCTCTGCTACTATCTTGTTACCTACCAAATTGTAGCAGGTTCTTTTAGCCTAAGTTTTCAACTATAATTATCTAATCCCTACACCTTCAATTATTTTGTCCTTGTTTCAATATTTTTCTTTTATTATCATACCTGAGCCTGTAACAATCCTATAATAATTGGGCAATTAAAGGAATAGCAGTAGGAAGAGCTGTTTAGGGATACAGCAGTGAGTGAATTCTTTTCTTGCTAGGTTGTGTCACTGTAACTTACTGAGTGGTACAGAGAAAGGGAAATAGGGCAGTGTGAGGGTACCATAGCCACAGTTTATCTAGATTTTCTGAGAAAAAAATGGACTCTTCCTAGATTCTGTCTCAAATAATGTTCCATTCCCCGGACCCAAAACAGGGCTGGTATTGTTGGGGGGGTGGAAGGTGGCTGTGGGGGTCTTCAGGGAGAAGGGATTGATTTAGAAAAAGATCAAAAGACGAGGAGAACTTTTTCTGAAATAATGAACAATAAAATGAAAGTGGAAACGGCCTCAAAATCCCTTGGCCCATCTGAGAGCACTAACTCAGATGAGAACAGCGATAACAGATAATGTGTTACGATAATATGTCTCAGTCTGGGACTTGCTGACCTTTTTAACTGATGCTAAATAACCAATTAGCATGGAAATTATTCTCCTGCTGTTGCAGTCACTGTGCAGTCAGTGTGAAGCCCAAGGAGATCCTGGGAGGGTGTGTGGGAGGACATGTAGAGACCCCAAGGAGCAGTTTGGTTTCCCAGGACCTCCAGAAAAGGTACCTTTCTAGCTTCCCAACAGGAAGGAGGGCTGCTCCTCTGAATTACCAATTCAGGCACAGATGGAAAAGGGGAGCTCTGGAGTGTAAAGTCCACGCAGCTATTCTGTGAGCCTAAGGCCCAGTGATTGCCGTTAGGAGAGGGAACAGAGAGAGAAACTACAAAAATAATCACCCTTTCTCATGTGTCCCCAGCTTTTAGGTCTCAAACTCCTGTCACCTCTGGGACCTCATCTGACCCTCACTTCCGACCTCGTGCCCAGTGAGTTCAGAGCACTTCTCTGGAAATGGGCAGATCTTGCTCTGCCAAATGCAGGCTGTAGGCCTGGAATGGGTTCCTATGTGTATAGCCCAGATCTCAATACCTGCTTCATGAAGCTTAGAGGGGCTAATGGATGGTCATCCATCCAGAAAACATTTGTCCCAGGCCCATCAGGTTCCATCCAGGACATATGAAGAAGACCAAGATGGGATCCTGCTCTCAAGAAATACCAGACACTGGGTGAAGCACTTAGGAAACCCTGACCACCACCCCATTCTAAGCCATCAGTATCTTTTCTCTGCCAGAGAGTCTCTCTCCCTTCTCCTATAAGTGTCAGCTTGAGTGTCAGTACCTCCAGGAACTGAGGTTAGCTCCCCTGTTCAATTTTCCTGTCAAATCCCTATTTCTTCATCATCAAAATGAGCTCACCTGTAATTACCTGCTCAATCTCTTGACTGTATCATCAAGATACAGTCTCTTGACTGTCTCAAGCAGTGCACTGCCCTTTACACTTAATACAAGGCCTGTCACAGAATAGGAAGTTGAGGAAGATTTTTTGACCCAAATTAATTAATATAAATGTAAAGCAGTACAATCCTGGTTTTTAGTTGAGGAGCTGGCCTACTAAAGCCACATAGCAAGTTTATTGGCAAGTCTGGGACCCCAGACCAATACCCTCCTCAGAGAAGAAATCACTGCTCCTGTGTGCCTATTGCAGTCCCTTGGGAGGGATGGTTCCTTCAGAGGAAGCTGTCTTAAGGAGGCAAGGGGAAGGAAATGAGGGTGCTAGATTTGTCTAAGGGAAGCTTCACTCTCCTACTGTTCTCCATTTTATTCTCCAACATCTCCTCATTAGAGTGTCCTCCCTGACAATGCTAGTTTCTTGGCAAAGATCAAAAGCATTGAAAGGGTGACACTACCACATGACACAACCCCCAGGCCCTGGCCATAGGGCTGCCTGGCCTCTGAGGGGGCTGGGTATTTGTCAATGGGCTGCATGAACCACAGACAGTTCAAGGACTTTGGAAAAGGTATGAAACTCAGTGTATATCCACAATACACTTGGTAATGACTCCTGCTTTTATGTACACATTACAGAATTACCATGGAGTAGATTTATTGAAGATGGGAAGAAACCAAGTTTTATAAAAAATAATTACTGCCATCAAGTTGATATAATTACTTGCACTGGTTTGCTGGGGCTGTCTCCAATTTTATTTATAGGCAAATTTTTTTTCTGATATGCATTAAATGATACCAGACCAGAATAATTGGTCTGTTTTAATTTATTACCCGTCTGCTCCTCTGCAGCCCTGTTTGGGTCTTCTTGAATAAGTGACTATTTTTGGGGACCCAGGGTCTAAGAGAGAAATTAAGTATAATGACTGTAAGGAAAAACAGAAGAGTTAGGTAGATGTACGTTCAATCCTGGTTCTACCAGTTATTATCGGGGTGAGCTTAACTTACTTGGTTGCAGTTTCTGTTTCCTTAAAGAGGAAACATCTAACTCGGAAAACTGTTGTGAGAATTGCATGGGGTGATGAAACCAGCCTGCCCAGAGCCTGGCACCAGCAGCCATGCAATTAAATGTTATTAGGAGGTGGAAGATGGGATGGGGAGAGGTTAATCTCCTTAAATCTCAGAGCTGGAGGGAGCCATGGAGATGGGATGAGGATGTTTGCCATCTCCCAGCCTGAGGCAGTCCTTAGCTTGGGCTGGCCACGTTCTATCACGCAACTATTCCTTCCTGGACATGGCTGAAAGGGTGGAGGTGGGCATCTGACCTGAAGGCCGCCAATATATGGATTGACCACATGTTCTGTCAGGTGGCTTAGCCCTAAGGGTTGATCTAGACCAGCTAGATGGGAGACTAGCTGAGCCAATCAGATTCACTTTCTCTCAAAAATTTAATCTGAATGGTCCATCTGGACCAGAAGCATGCAGGACTCCAAAGAGAAGCAGAGACAGAGAGAGAGAGAGAGGCAGCTAAGTTAAGGGTGGAACACTAGAGCAAAGGACAATAAACTCTTGTAACTACTGCAGCTGACAGTTAACCCACAAAGGACTGCCTGGACTTTGAATGTCCTTCCAGTTGCAGAAGTATAGTCCAGGCTCATGAGGTCAGGCCACATAGCTGCACCTGAGTTCACCTGTGGTTCTTGTTTCCCTCATTGCTCCTGATTTTCTACAACAACCTTTATCACCTGAGGTAACCTGGGTGGGTCTCTGTTCCTTGCAACAAAAAAACAACATAGCATCAAAGGTGGCTAAAGCAATACTCCCCTAAGCTCCCCCCACCAGCAGATTGTGTACATGGGAGAATTTGGGCCCAGAGAAGCCCACAATCAGCCACTGAATTAGTGGCACAGCTGAGGCTTGAAACCAGGTCACCTTCATTGAGAAGAAAGGTCCAAATTTAGGTGCCCCCAAGAACTTTACAGGCATGGTTTTGTAGAGAAGGAGTAAAGTCCAAGGTGAGCCAAGCATTAGCAACAGCAGTCACCTCTGGCTCTAGATCCAGTTGCTCCAAAATGCCACATTCATTAGAGTATGTCCTCCAATCCCCACCCACTCTCAGCTGTGTAAAGAGGGACTTCTTCCCTGGCAGAGCACTGCAGGGAGCACTGACCTCACCTCTCTGTGAGAACCCTACCGCGGATGGTGTGTACAAGGCATAGCAGTGTGTGAACAATCTCACAAACTCTTCTGAACATGAGTTATGAGTGTGTATGCCTGCAGGTTCCTCTGTGTCCACATGGAAAATCCATAAAGCCTGAAGTACTAGAAACCTGTCATATGCTTCCTTGCTTTACGGTAGCGAGTGCTTGAGTCTTCAGCTGAGCATTGAGTGCAGCCCACAACACGTTCTAGGTATCTCCAAAGCAATTGTCTCTCATTCTCTTTGAGAGCAATTTCAAACTTTTACAAATCTCGTGAGAACCCTCTGCTGGCACTTCCTGCTTCCCTTTCAAGGAACGACCCCCAGCTTTGACTTCGTGTAAAGAATAGAGGCCATTCTGTGGAAATATCTAAACTTTCTACCCACACCCACAGATATAGTTGCCTTAGTTTCCAGTCCTTTCCTTCTTCCTTTCTTCTTCCATGAGAGAAATATCCCAGTGTTCTGGATCATAACCATCACTTCCTTTTTTCTCTTCCTCAACATTCTTTTTTCTGGGGGGTTTTGCATGGTTGGGGAATCAAATGCGGGTCTCCCACATGGTAGGCGAGCATTCTACCATTGAATCACCCATACACCCTTCCCTCAGCATTCTTAAAGGCCTAAAATGCCAAGTTGCATTTCCAATTCCCTGGCAGACATTAATCTTTGGGATTGCTGAATGAAAAAGAAATCAGAACTCCTGGGAATTCTCAGGAATTAACAAAAATCATAAGTTATTCTTAAAATATCTTCAACATGTTTCTTATATAAAAAAATTGTTTAACGTGGGACATGACTCCCAGGGGTGTGGACCTTCCTGGCAACGTAGGACAGAAATCCTAGAATGAGCTGAGACTCAGCATCAAGGGATTGAGAAAAACCCTAGAATGAGCTGAGACTCAGCATCAAGGGATTGAGAAAACCTTCTCGACCAAAAGGGGGAAAAGTGAAAGGAGACAAAATAAAGTGTCAATGGCTGAGAGATTCCAAACAGAGTCGAGAGGTTATCCTGGAGGTCATTCTTACGCATTAAGTAGATATCACCTTGTTGTTCAAGATGTAGTGGAGAGGCTGGAGGGAACTGCCTGAAAATGTAGAGCTGTGTTCCAGTAGCCATGTTTCTTGATGAAGATTGAACAATGATATAGCTTTCACAATGTGACTGTGTGATTGCGAAAACCTTGTGTCTGATGCTCCTTTTATCTACCTTGTCAATAGACGAGTAGAACATATGGAATAAATATAAATAATAGGGGGAACAAATGTTAAAATAAATTTAGTTTGAAATGCTAGTGATCAATGAAAGTGAGGGGCAAGGGGTATGGTATGTATAATCTTTTTTTTTCTGTTTTCGTTTTATTTCTTTTTCTGTTGTCTTTTTATTTCTTTTTCTGAATGATGCAAATGTTCTAAGAAATGATGACTATGCAACTAAGTGATGATATTGTGAATTACTGATTATATATGTAGAATGGAATGATCACACGTTAATGTTTTAGTATGTTTGTTGTTAAATTTTTTTAATTAATAAATTTTTAAAAATTGTTTAATAAATAAGAAATATGAAATTTGGTAGTATTATAAAAGTTTTTATATTTGGAATATTTATAAAGCATCATACTTTGGAAGTATTTATAAGAAACTATAGCTTTTACCAAATATTCAAATGCTGGAAAACACCAGTGAACATTAAAGAGTAATATTTGAATAACATAACATCCGGATCTCCCAGCAAGATTAATAGCACCTGACAGAATCACCAGTGGAAATTGCCAGTATTAATTTGGCAGGTTATTATATTGTAGCACTTATTTAAAACTAAAGGAAAGTACCTGTAATTTTTCAAATGTTGAACCAATTGATTTTTGATGTCATTAAAGATCCTGTATTCTATGAGCGACTGTTTGGTGGCTTAACTGATGATATCATAATTAGTAAAATATCATAATTTTCTAACAAAATTTCCATTTTTAAAATACAAATGTCAACTTGGCCAAGTGATGATGCCCAGTAGTCTGGTCAGGCAAACACTGGCCTGACTGTTGCTGCAAGGATATTTCATGACTGATTGATAAACCAGAAGGCTGGTGTATTAAATCATCAGTCAGTTGATTGCAGCTGTGGCTGATTACATCTGTAACCAACTGAGGGCATCTCTCCCACAAAAGAAGATAATTCAATCAGCTGGAGACTTAAGGGAGAAGACAGACTCTTTCACTGCTTCTTCAGTCAGTGAGCCTCTCCTGTGGAGTTCACTGAACTCCTTCATCAGAGCTGCCAGCTTCACAGCCTGTCCTATGGATTTTGGACTCTTTCATTCCCACGGTTGTGGAAACACCTTTACACATCTCATATTTGCAGATTTCTCCCATTGGTTCTGTTTCTCTAGAGAACCCTGGCTAATACAACTATAGATGGACTGTATGGTGCATGAAGATATCTCAATAAAATATATATATATTTTAATGTTGTGCATCTAAAAAATAATAACAATAATAATTATCTTTTACCATCTCTCTATCTAAGTTGTATGTGTGTGTGTTTGCAAGAATTCAACCCATTTTGTAGCTGGCTAAAGTTACAAGCGGGGATACTGTTAAAAAATAGTTTAAAATTTTTGTGTTGTATATTTAGTTCTGATTTCAGGTGACTAATATCACTGATTCTTTTTTTAAAATGCAATTTTATTGAGATATTTTATATATTCACATACCATATAATCATCTAAAGTGTACAATGCATCCTCATATAGCTGTGCATTCATCACAATTGATTTTTTAATATTTTCATTACTTCAAAAAAATAAAAATAAAAATAAGAATAAAAGTAAAACTGAAAGTAGAAAAAAAGAACACCCTAAACATCCCAATAAATAGAAGGAGGGGGACCTACTATTTATTTATTTTTGTCTTTATTTTTCCTTACTCATCTGTCCATACACTGGATAAAGGGAGTATCAGTCGCACAGTCACACCTTAAAATCTCTATAGTTATTCAAGAATCAAGGCTATTGAATTACAGTTCAACAGTTTCAGGTGTTTCCCTCTAGCTACTCCAATATACCAAAGATTGAAAAGGTATATAAGAATTACCTCCAGAATGGCCTCTTGACTCTATTTGAAATCTCTCAGCCACTGAAACTTTGTTTTATCTCATTTCTCTTCCCCCTTTTGGCCAAGAAGACTTTCTCAATCCCACGATGCCAGGGCCAGGCTCACCATCAAGAGTCAGGATCCCCATTGCCAAGGAGATTTACTCCCCTGGGAGTCATGTCCCACGCACGGGAGAGGGTGGTGAGTTCACCCATGGAGTTGGTTAGAGAGAGAGGCCACATCTCAGCCTCAAAAGAGGTTCTCTGGGGGTGACTGTTTGGCATAATCATAAGTGGGCTTAACTTCTCCTGTGCAGGAATAAGTTTCATAAGGGCAAGCCCTAAGATCAAAGGCCTGGCGCATTAAATTGGCAGTCCCCAAAGATTGCAAGAATATCAGGTCTTCCCCAGGTGGGGAAATTTAATATTTCTATCTTTTTCCCCAGTCCCTCAAGGGAACTTTGCAGATACTTTTTAATCTTCTGCCCAGATGATGCTAGGATATATCTGGGCATCACACCAACCTGTACAAACCAATAAGATCTCACTCCGTATTCAAGGTTCTATGTAGTTATGGTGTTCAAATAAGCAGACCATATAAATTAAATTAGGTAGTATGTTACTGAAAATATAAGTTTTGCACCAAATAAACATCTCTACTTTTGGTCTCATACAGAAGTTGAAGTTTTAAAATATAGTCAATATCATCCTTTACCCATTAGTCTGATTTACCTTAGTCCTACCCAGATCAGCTTCATTCATATCTCTAATTGAAGTCTGATCACTTTTCAGTGTTTTTATCAGTTGCTTTATGGGGTAACGCTGACAGTCATAGCTGCAGAACTGTACCTGTGCGCCTCAGGTATCACACAGATATCCGAAGTTCTAGGGAATGACCAGGTTATACACAAAGAGCTCAGCATCTCAGAATTTGGAAGTAACAGTTACAACTCCTGAATAGATGTGACTGCTGTAAGAGCTTTCGATCTAGGACCCTTTACAAGGCTTCACCTGATAATCTATGCTCTCAAATTCAATTCTCAGAGTTTGTACATTCTTGTTAGTACATATTAATGAGGCATTATAATATTTGAATTTCTGTTTCTGGCTTATGTCATTCAACATACAGTCCTCAAGTTTCATTCACCTAGTTACATGTCTCACAACTTTATTCTTTCTTGCAGCCACTCAATTGTCCATTGTATGTATACACCACAGTACCCCTTCCATTTCTTAGTTGATGTATCTGTAGGCCACCTCCATCCATTGCAAAACACTGCCGCCATAAACTCCAGTGTGCAAACGTCCATTCCTGTCCCCACTCAGTTCCTCTAAGTATACAAATAACTATGGGATTGCAGGATCATTCGGCAACCCCACCCTAGCCTCCGTGGAATCACCACACTGCCCTCCAAAGGGGCTGCACTGCTCTACTTCCCTATGGTCCATGAGTAGGTACATCTCTCTCTCTCCACATTTTCTCTAGCATCGGTATTTCTCTGTTCATTTTTAAACAGTCTTTTTCTTCATACATCATGTAATCCAACCCAGGTAAAAAGTAAGTAGTTCCCGGTATAATCACATAGCCATGCCTACACCACCACAATCTATATGAGGACATTTCCAATTCTCTGCAAAGAATCCCATACCCCTCCCCCATACCCCCTGATTATGACATTTAGCTTTGGCATTTTGCCTTTGTTACATTCAATGGAAGCTTATTACCATGTTACTGTTAACTATAGACTGTAGTTTGCATTGATTGTATTTCCGACACCTTGTAATGTTGACATTCATTTGTTCTCTCTCATGCAAAAACATTCTTATATTCATATATTTAATCACCATCATTGTCCACACTAGGCATCACTTATCCTGTCCCAGGCCTTATCATCTATTATTCCTTCTGGTGCCATACGTGCCCCAGCCCTCCTCCCTCAACCATACTCACATACAGCTTCATTCAGTGTGCTAACAATATTGTGCTACTATCAGATAGTATTGTGCTATCCATTTCTGGATCTTTGAAACTAGTCCTGTTGAACATTCTGTATTCCTTCCGCATCAAATGCCCTATCTGTACCTTTTCTCTATCTCCTGATAACCTGTGTTCTTACCTTTAACTCTCAAACTTTACTCATTAATGTTAGCTCATGTTAGTGAGACCATACAGTGGTTATCATTTTGTTTCTGGCTTATTCCGCTCAAGATAACGCCCTCAAGGTTGATCCATGCTGTTACATGTTTCATGACTTTATTCTGTCTTACTGTTGTGTAATATGCCATCGTATGTCTATATGATAGTTTGTTTAGACACTCACCTGTTTATGGACAATGGGCTGTTTCCATCTCTTGGCAATTGTGAATAATGCCGCTATAAACATCAGTGCGTATATGTCCATTTGTGTCCTTGCCTTCAGTTCTTCCAAATATATGCCTAGTAAGCGGATTGCTGGATCATATGTTAATTCTATACCTAACTTCCCGAGGAACTGCTAACTGCCTTCCAGAGTGGTTGCACCATTCTACATTCCCACCAACAGTGAATAAATGTGCCCTTTTTTCCCACATCCTCTCCAGCACTTACAGTTTTCTGGTTTTTTTGATAATGGCCATTCTAGTAAGTATGAGATGATATCTCACTATAGTTTTCATTTGTATTTCCCTAATAGCCAGTGAGGTTGAGCATCTTTTCTATGTTTTTGAGCCATTTGTATTTTTTCTTCTGAAAAATGTCTGTCCATGTGTTTTGCTAATTTTTTAATTGGGTAGTTTGTCTTTTTTTTTTTTGCCGAGTTTAAAATCTTTTTTCATATCCTGGATATTAACTCCTTATCTGTCATGTGGTTTCCAAATATTGTCTCCCACTGCATAGGCTGCCCTTTTACTTGCCTGACAAAGTCCTTTTGTGCACAAAAGTGTTTAATTTTGAAGAGATCCCATTTATCTATGTCTTTTTTCATTGCTCTTGCTTTGGGTATAAGAACTAGGAAACCACCTCCTATCATAAGATCTGTAAGATATTTCCCTAAATTTTCTTCAAATTTTTTTATGGTGTTAGCTCTAATGTTTATGTCTTTGATCCATTTTGAGTTAATTTTTATAAGGTGTGAGATATGACTCCTATTTCACTCTTTTGAATATTGATATCCAGTTCTCCAAACAACAGGAGAGGTGAACAGAAGAGGTTGCTCTGTCCCAGTTGAATTGGCTTGACCACCTTATCAAAGATCAATTGTCCACAGATTGAGAGGGTCTATTTCTGAACACTGAGTTGGATTCCATTGGTCAGTATATCTATCTTTATACCAGTACCATGCTGTTTTGTCCATTGTAGCTTTGTAAAGCCAGGTAGTGGGAGCCCTCTCACTTCATTCCTCTTTCTCAATATACTTTTAGCTATTCAGGACACTCTGCCCTTCCAAATAAATTTGATTATTGGTTTTTCTATTTCCATAAAGTAAGTTCTTGGGATGTTAATTGGGATTGCATTGAATCTAAAATCAATTTGGGTAGACTTGACATCTTAGCTATATTTAGTCTTCCACTCCATGAACATGGTCTGTCCTTCGATTTATTTAGATCTTCTTTGATTACTTTTAGCAATTTCTTATAGCTTTCTGTGTATAGGTCTGTTGTGACCTTGGTTAAATTTATCCTTAAATATTTTATTTTTTGGTTGCTATTGTAAGTGGAATTTTTTTTCCTTGATTTCCTCCTCAGATTGCTCATTACAAGTATATAGGAACAGTACTGATTTGGGTTTTCATCTTGTACTTTGTCACTTTGCTGTACTCATTTATTAGCTCTGGTAGCTTTGCTGTAGAGTTTTCATGATTTTCTACATTGTATCATGTCATCTGCAAACAGTGAAAATTTTACTCCTTCCTTTCCAATTTGGATACCTTTTTTTTTCTTGTCTAATTGCTATAGCTAGGACTTCCATCACAATGTTGAATCACAGTGGTGACAGTGGACATCCTTGTCTTGTTCCTCATCCCAGAGGGAAAGCTTTCAGTCTTTGCCCATTTAGTATGATGTTAGCTGAGGATTTTTTCATATATTACCTTTATCATGTTGAGGAAGTTCCCTTCTATTTCTATCTTTTGATATGTTTTCATCAGAAAAGGATGTTGAATTTTGTCAAATGCCTTTTCTGCATCAATTGAGATGATCATCTGTTTTTCCCTTTTAATTTATTGATATGGTTACATTACATTACATTAATTGATTTTCTTTGTTGAACCAGACCTGCATAGCTAGAATAAATCCCACTTGATCGTGGTGTATAACTCTTTTAAGGTGCTGCTGGATTCAATTTGTGAGTATTTTGTTGAGGATTTTTGCATCTATATTCATTAAGAAGATTGATCTGTAATTTTCTTTTCTTGTAGTATCTTTGTCTGGATTTGGTATTAGGATGATGTTGGCTTCATAGAGTGAGTTAGGTAGCTTTCCCTCTTCAAATTTTTTGAGGAGTT
>PVIY010018820.1:25724-46979 GCA_004026745.1 Myrmecophaga tridactyla | reverse complement strand
CTGTCAGTCCTGCCCCCTTGGCACTGGGGCAAAAATGAGCAACCTCTGCTTTGATCAGGTTCACCTAAGCTGGGGGCCTAATTTTAGTAGTCAGAATTTGTTAATTAGTTCCACAATTGGCGTTTGATTGTGCCCAGTCCCTGCTGCTGGTAAAGTCCTTTCCTTTCCCCTCTGGGAAGCGGCCTGTGGGGGAGGGGCACCCGCCGCTGCAGCTTTGGGAACTCACAGTTCTGGGGGGTGCTCACAGCCGGTCCAGCTGGTCCAGACTGGGGTACGCTGTGTGTCTGGTCACTGACATGGCCCCAGGAGCTGTTCTGTACTGTTTCGGGTTATTTAGTAGTTGTTCTGGAGGACGAACTAAAACACGCACGTTGTTAAGCCGCCATCTTGACCCGAAGTCAGCAGTATCTTTTTGTCTTTATAGAAGGTAAGAAATTTGCCCCACTCCACCATCCATCACAATCTATATATTTCACTTGAGAATATAAATATCTTTTCGGAAATATAGATGATCTCTTAAAATTATCTTTATATGTAAAACTAGATTCAGAATTAACTATAGCAGCACACTTTCAGTCCTTTACATCTAAAGTTTTTTGTTTTATGTCTTATGTTCTAGAAAATGTTTTTAAGTAGTTTGTCTAGGAAAGCTAGTTAGATATTTTCTGTATTACTGCATTCTAATTTAAATTTAATTGAGATTATTGTAGATTCACATTCAGTTGCAAGAAATAATACAGAGAGATTCCATTTATCCTTTACCCAGTTCCCTCAATGGTGACATTTTGCAAAATATTATTGTAACCAGGATATTTGCACTGATACAATCCTCCAATCTTATTCAGATTTCCCCAGTTTTGTGTTCCTATATGTGCATCTCTGCATGAATATTTAGTTCTATGCAATTTCATCACATGTGCAGATGTGTAGATTTGTCTAACTACCACCATGACTGAAACACCAAACAGCTCCATTACCTCAAGGATCCTTGCATTGCCCATTCACAATACACTCCAGCTCTCCCTTTCCCTCTCACACCCAAGCCCTAAGCAACCCCTGGCAATCACTAATCTGTTCTCCATTTCTAGAATTTCCACATTTCAAATAAGTTACATAAACAGAATAATATAATAGCAAAATAATATGTGTTGAGACAACAAATATCTGTTTCTCTTTCCTGTAACAATCCTGGGTGGCACAGATCACCCAGAGTGCCTAGGTGCTAATCTTCAGGATGCTGACCTCAGCCTGATGGATGGCTGGCATCCAAAATTCTAACCTGAAGGGAGGAGGGAGAGAGCCCACCCCCAGCAGCCCCATACTTAAGCACCCTTCACCTCTGCTCCCATCCTACTGGCCTGTGCTTAGTCATATGGCTACCTCTAAGTGTCTACAAGCCTGTAAGATGTTGTCTCCATCTGGGAACCCACGTGCCCAACTAAAACCAAGGGGTTTCTGTTACCCAAAAAAGTGGAGAGTGAATATGCAGGACATCAGCTGTCCTTAACCACATTTTCCTTCCAATTGCTCTAAATAGGATTAAGTTCTCTTCTGACACTTACTGTTTTAAAGGAGTAACTGTGATTATCCTTGTGACTTTCTTTTCTAAACGCTTATAGGTATTTTTTTTTCCTTGTCTTTAATGTTTAAAATTTTCTGTAGGAACTCTAGAAACCTTTCATTAATTTTACCTAGATCATTTTAAACACATTGACATCTTCCTTTAGGTCAGGAATATTTTCTTCTATGTTTTCTTCTCATTTATATTAAATTTGATCTGTTTTATTAGTAAGTTCTACCTATTATTCTTACATTGACTGCACTCCTGATAAATGCCCTCCATAACTATTACTTACATGCCCGTATTTTCATCCCTTTATCCTTTTCCTCTTTGTTTTCTAAAAATTCAAGTTTGCTTTCTGTTTCACTGGCTTGATTTTTTTTCCTTTAACAACTTATTCACTGTCTCCACTGAATTTCTTCTTTCTTCTAATAACTCTTTTCCAGAGAAACATGATCACTTCAAAATTAATCAAAAATGCATAGCTGTGTATCATAGGGAAGTTTAGACATGTCAACTATTGACACAGCAGTAAGGCTTGATTGTGATCCAAACTCACAAAGAGATCTATGGCTTGAGTTGAAGAAAAGAGAAAGAAAATTGAATCAGTGCAAACTGGTTTTGTTGGGGAAGGGCTTTGGCTTCTCTTTCTTTCTTATCTTCCATTATGGTTTGGAAGGTAGCTGCTCTGCTATTAATCCCACCAGAATGATTACCACAGAGGGTGGTGCAGGCATAATCACTGCTGAGAACTTCATCTCTGCAATAAATAGATGGATCCCTGCACAAAATCTCCCCTCGCCTCCACTCATGCCCATGTCTATGTTTTATGTGGTAGCCATGTCAGGGTCAGGCAAGGGGACCTTGAAAACTGTTGGGGTCACCAGGTTACTGGTTCAAAAAGGTAAGGAGAAGCCTAAGAATTGAGCATCCTGAATGTCTTCAGCCCATTTTCATTTATTACATGTTTCCTCCATGGGGAGACTTACCTTTCAGTGGCAGAAGTTTTCAGGAAGCTACTATGGGGACTCGTCTGACTTACAGCCATGCCATTGTTCTCTCAGAAGTGTAAATGTTCTAAGGGTTTTTGTTGTTTGTTTGTTTCAATTTTAAGCTCACTGGAAGATAACTTAGAAAAAATTTCTCTAGGTTTCTAGTATGTTTATAATAGAGACACACACACACACAAATGCAACAGTGTAAGAGAGGGAGAGAAGAAGTGGTTATTTTAAAGGGTTCCTATAAGCAGGGGACGTGTAGCTGAACCTCTAGGCTGCCAATTCACCCAAATATCCTGCCCTGCTACTGAAAAATGTTCAAGTGTTCCCAGACTCGTATATCAGTGGTCACCTATAGCTTGAATTAAGTTTGCAATCTGTTTCAATTGTACCCTACCCTACACTCCCCCCAGAGCTTCGCTCCCAGAGTTTTGCAGTTTCCCAGCCCCACTACTGACTCAGTGTGCAGGAAGAGTGCAGGATGTATGTCCCTAGGGAGAGCTCATCTCATGTGGCTCACCCAAAAGCAATCAATGGTCCCCACGCCTGCTCTGGAGGTTTGAGGTCAGCCACAGGTGCTCACCCAGAACCAGCCGGCAGTGAAATTCCTTGCCTGGCTCTTTATTTAGCAGATGTGGTATATTTTCCCCCTAATGCTGAAGCCAGGTTCAAAATTGTCCAAAATAAGCAATCTGCTGTCATTAACTATTTCCCTTATACCACAGAAAGAATTCACACACCATACCTTTACCATCAGGAATTCAGAAACCTCTCACATTCGACCTAAACAGCCAGTTGCCATTCATAAAGACCATTTAGCACCTTTAGGTCACTCATGAATTTCTTTAGTTATTCAGGAATTGAACTGTTTTAAGACCCTTGGGTCCCTGTTACAATCCAGAGCCAAGTATCAGATTACAAGTGCAAAAATTAATCATAGAAATTAGGCAGGAAAGGGAGGTGTCAAGTTCATGGTTCCTGAAGCAGAGTTAAGTTACCACACATGGACTGTACATAATATTGTTGTAGTCAACTTATTTAAGATCATATTGGGAATATGAATGCCTACATTTTAATTTCCTTGGTAGCTTTCAAATCCTGAACTGTTATTCTCTCTAAAATAAAATTAAAATGCTGCTTTCATCTGCATTTGGGTCCCCTAGATCCCCTCAGCATTATGTTCTTAATGTAGATAATCTCAGTGGTCATTTATAATCATGCAAAATATATACAGGGCTCAAGTTCTGCCAATCCAAAATGTTTTTTAAATCCCTTTACAATTTGGACAATGCTTTTACCTAAGCACATTCTCTTCTTTCACTTCTAGAAAGGCACAAGCTGTGCAACCAGGTGCTAAAACTATTCAGGAAGTGCAACAGAAGTTCAGCAAAGGAAGTAGTCCCAAGGGTGCCATAGTGGGAAAAGCTTTATGGAGAATTCAGGCCTTGAGTGAGCTTGGAAAGATAAATGGGATATGGAGAGGAGGTTGGAAAAGAGACGATATGGTGGTTGGAGGAACATCATATACAGGCATATAGGTGGGAATCCAATAATTGCATAAAATAGATGTAAGCCGCTGCTCTAGATTCTATGGGATAAACAAGAATAAAACCTACCCTTGAGGAGTATGGGACCTAGTTGGAACAAAGCATATAGATTTAATTAGCAATACATTTCAGAATTAGAGGTGGCCATAAAGAGATATTTCAATGAGCAGAGGTGTGGATATGAGGGTGAATTAGGACCAAGAGGGCAGTGAATGAAAGTCTGGCTGGAAATAGGGTAGAAGAGTGAGGGAGGGGCCAAGATAAAGAGCCTTAGAAATCAGGCAGTGCTTGAATTTGATAAAGTAAGTAATAGGGAACCTGTTAGGTTCTTGGACCAAGGATTGACATGAAAGAGTCAGAGCTTCCTTACCACAGTGTAGCATTTAAAAGTTTACACCATTCTTTTAATTAAGAATTTACACAATTGTTTCATTTCCATGTTTCTTGTGGTCTTCACAACCACATTGCAAGGAAGGTAGATCACACACCAAACGAAATTCAAGGTAAGGAAATCAAGACTCAGATTTCCCTCAAGATCACAACGGATAGCTTTCTTGATTTCAAGTCCAATGTTCTTCCTACTTTTGCTTCACTCTAAGGCAGATTTGTTCACTTAGCTCTTAGGGAAGACCTTCTCTCTGCCTGACCCATTCACATATACTGTCCTAGTGCTCACAACAGCACTAGGCAAATATTATTCAGAAGTGAGGCAATGAGAGGCCAGGTTTTGCTGATCACAATGAAGAAAAATGAGGAGGAAAAGGATAAATCTAATATAAGAAGCCATAAGACTCCTAGACCAGTCAGTTACTGATGGCAGAACTAGAGTTTCACTTTTGCCTTCATGAGTCCCTTTGTCCATTAAAAAAAAAAGAATATTTTATCACTATGTTCATAAAAGATGATGATATTAATATTATATATTAGAACATTTTTAAACCGAAAAGTTCATCTTTTTCTTTCTTATTTTAAAAGATATTAAAACATTTTCATGGGTCCTAAAACAGTCACAGGCCCTAGGCCCTGTGGCTGTGCCTGTGCCTCATGGATAAATTGGTCATAACTGAGGAGATAGAATGAAAATAGGAGTTTTAAAGGATTGTGAAATTCCTAACAAGACAACCTAGAAGGGTGGTAGCATTCTTAAAAGAAGTGAAAACATTCCAAGAAATTAATTTGAGGTGGAAGATCATTTTATTTTAGATTTGTTGAATGCGACATGGCAAAAGAAATTCAAAGGATGATGGGCTGTAAGAAGTTTGAAATGACTAATCTAGATTCAGGCGTATTTTTAAATCAACAGCATAAAGGTGTAATTGAAAACCATGAAAGTGAATACTCTTCCCAGAGAAGTGGATAGTAAAAGGAGGCACTAGAAACAAAAACCAAGGCTTATGAGTTTGCCCACAGTGAAGGGGATGAAAGAGAAAGAAGAATTAGTAATCAGCAGCATACATATACATCCCTGAATATAATTAAGGATCACTTCTAAATATATCCATCCAAAAAGCATCTTCTGAATGAACACATACAGATGCAATTGAAGGAAACAATGTGGAAACTCAGCAACCTGAGGCAAATTGGCAAGGCAAAAATTACAAAAAGTACATTTATGGTCAAAGCATGAGCATATGGGAAATCTGGGACATTTCTTTCATCTCAAGAAAAATTTTTCGTATTGAGTAAACTACAGATTCCACTGTGTGCAGTCCAAATCATCATAACCATTGTCCCTGGTTTTGTTGATACTTCAGATAATGACAGTCATATTTGCAATGTATTAGGAAAGGATCATTTTCTGTACTAACATCTCCTTAAAGAAAATTGCCACTGATGAAGATTGCAACACATTTCCCCTGAGACCATAGATGATAGATATTTTGGTGCAATTGTAGTAACTCACTCAGAAACAGATGGATTTGTGAGTGATTGATAGATGAAAAGGGAGGAGGTTGTTTAAGGTCAATCATCTGAATCATGCCCTGGGAGAGTTCTCATGAAGTTACATAGGATGAAAATCTGGGCCAGCATTCACATGCCTGATTACTGAAGTAAGAACAGCTGCATTTATTTCAACATTCTCAACCTCATACATACATACATGCCAGTGAAATTTAGAGGATAAAATGTAAAAGAAAATCATGAAACACAAAGAGAAAGTAGAACTAGAAAAAAAAAATCCCTGGAAAACTAAACCCATGCCTCAGCTAGGTTAGAAGGTAAATCTGAATAAATGATGTAGCTACAGCAAAAAGAAGATGATAATGGAAAATCACTAGAGTTTATGAGATGTGGAAGACAGAGTTAGAAGTTCTAACATGCATCTACTTACAATATTAGCAAGAGAATAAAGGTATAGATCACAGGAAATATTTAAGGAGGTAATAGGTAAAACTTTCTAGAAAAATTAAAGTTGTGAATCCACAGATACAGGAAGCACAAAGTATACCAAGAAGATTAATAAATAGAAAACCATTACTAGTGAAATTGAAGAAAATATTATTAAAAGAGAGAGGAAAGATCTTCAAAGCACTCAAAGACAAATCCTAGATCACTAACAAAAGATGATTGGACTAACAACAGACTTCACAGAAGCAATCATGGAAGACAGTCAAGAGTGGAAGCACTTCAAAGTGGCTAGACAAATTTTCCATCCATTTAGAACTATGGACCCAGCAAAACTCTCTCATTCAAGAACAAAAAACATCCAACACTTCAGGTTTTGCTTTTTTGTTGTTGTTTGTTTTTTAAACTAAAAAAAAAACTTCTAATAGAAGTACTTTAAGTAAAAGGAAAAAGATCCCAGAAGAAAAATATGGGATATAAGAAGGAACAGTGAGCAAAGACATTGATAAACATGTGGGTAAAACTAAACATAACATGTATAAATAAGAACCATCTATAAAATAGAAACGAATCTCAAAAACTGGGCAGCAATAGATTGTGGGCATGAAAAGAATAATTAGAGTTCAATTTAACACCCTTGTGTTTTTCTAAAAGAGCATGAAAGTTATTAATTTACTTTTAATACTTAAAACCTCAAAGGAAACCAATAAATCACAGCAATAAAATTTAATATCCACACAATAGAAGCTGAAATGGATGAATTGAAATAGGGAAGTTAGAACAGTAAGAAAGACAGAAAATAGAAAAGCATGAGCAAAACCTAAAAGATACAAACTGACAAAGATGAGATGCAACTGGCCAACAAGTCAATGGAACACAGACGAGCTGGCCGGGAAATGCTTCTTGTTTCCTTGGGACCCCATTTGCTCTTTGCCTCTATTATCCCTTCAGGATATCTTGCTGGGAGTCAACGGCTACCGTGAGAAAACAGCTGTATCTGAAAACAACTATATGTGCATTCATCTCATTTTTTAAAAAAATACTTTTTCAAAGTTTGGATGTCAATGTTGTGTGTCACCAGAAATGTCATGAGAAATTCAGAGAGAAAAATGTGGTCTGTGCAATTGGTATCCAAAGGCAATCAAGCTTCTGTTTCAGACTGTGTTAAAACACTGCAAGGTCCAGGGTGATAAAGCCCATTACCAGAGAAAAGGCATAAATTCATATTGTTGCTAGCTTCACAACTCACACATTCACACATGCACATGCACACACACATACCTACGAGCAAAATGATTATTTGAACATACCAATTAATGACAACCAAATGTCTTTATATCTAGCTTTATTTTAATTCTATATTTACATTCCTCGCACTCTTATCATTTTTTGAATCATGAAAACACGCCCTATCAATGTTAAATTTATTTTAACGATAATTAAGTATATCCTCAAGGGCTTATATTATTCAAATAGTATTCTATGCTTGAGTCTGCCTGGAATAATGAATTCATTGATGTACCTTAAGAATATAGTGATCGTAATTTTAAAACTATAAAATTCCCTCTTTCAACAGATGGTGAAAAGTTCTATTATGTTATTACATTCTGCTCATGACTGACTTATGGCTATATAATAAAAAACATGTTTCTGTGTAGGCCACTAAACATTATTAAATTTGAATAAGAAATCTTTCACACAAAGCCTTCAACACTTGTAGAAAGCACCAAAACAACTTTCTCAATTATCTTCTTGTCTTTATGCCAACATACAGCAATTCCCTGCCTTTTCAAGTATTTTCCCAATTCAGTTATAAGCCTAAAGTTGTTGGACATTTCACCATTTCCCCTGGTTCTCCTGGTAGCAGAGTACAAAACAAAACTACATATAAATTGTGCCGTAGTTTACTCTGGACTTTGTGGGGAAAACTTGCTCAAGCACTGTGTACGCACATGCATGTGTGTATATGTGTGTGTGTGTGTGTGTGTGTGTGTATGTGTGTGTGTGCAGGAAATGAATAATCAAAAGGGTCAGCTAATTCGAAGGGGTATACGGTCTCAGATATTTGTGTTTAGGTTTCTACACTATATAACAACTTATAAAGTACATAGGGGATGTTCTTTTGTCAAAATCTTATCTTTCAATGAAAGAAAATTTATAGTGAATAAATAAATTTTAAATGTTATACAAAAAAAGGTGAGAAAAATGGTATATCAAAACAGAGCAGTCCAAAAGAGTATAATGTAAGTCGCCATATTTTGAGATTTAAAAAATCCCTATAAGAAGTCAACCACTACATAACCAAAAACACCCAAAGAGCTGTTACAGAAAGCTGACTTGAGGCCAGCCTGCAATAATGGGCAGATGGCATGAAAGTGCCAGAAAACAGGCCCAGGGCCCTAACTGACTTAAGTCAGTCTGCTGTTCAAGGTACCGTGTCCAATTTTGGTCTCCATATTTTAAGAAGAAATAGGAAGACATGAATGAAAATCTAGGAAAGCCTAACCAAACTGACCAAAGATGCAGAAAATGAGGCCTACAGTAGGGGGGAGAAATGGGTGTTGATGTTATTCTGCCTGAATATAGAAAGCAGAGGAGAACATGGTTCCTCTGCGGGTTCAGAGAAGGCAATTCTGCTGTGTGTCTTCCTCCAAGAGGAATAACAGAGGGACATATTTATGCACAGGTTGTGTGGGCTTGGGTTGTGTGTAGGGGCATCATTCTGATTGGGACCTTCCAACCAGACAGGGATCCCCAGAGAAATGCTCTCAAAATCGGGTGTTAGGAAAAAAAAAATTAGGTGTTAAATTTCTTACCAGAACTCACAATGCTAGAAGAGAAGCCTTCACCAGGTGCTACAGAAGTCTGCAGAGTGCTATGCAAGTGTTAGCTGTAAGTGAGCTTATTACTATCCTAGGGGATGGTCCTAAAGTACTAGTCAGCCAGACCTTGACAAGTGCACTGAAGTTCAAAGTGGCAGCCATGTAACTTACGTAGACCAAGCAATTAGTCAACAAAGGAGACAGAGCTCAAATTTGCTTGTAAAACTGAGATCAGAAAGACTTCCTTACAGGCATACAGACAAGGAATAATAGACGCTGGCACTTCTATAACCGCAGTAAATTTCAGACTTAGTGCCAATCCTGTAGACTTTTCTGATACATTTCTTCTAAATTTGTTTTGGTGCAGATTTGATTATTTCTTCCAGTTTTGTCCCCATATTTGCCCCTAACTGGCCAGTGTGGTCACACTGAATGACTAGTTCACTCTCATGTGAAGCCCCGTATTTTACATATGTAAATGAAGACGTGCACATACATACATATTCTGTCTCCCTCAGAAGCAAATTAATAGATCAGTTAGAAAGGAATTTTGAAGTTTATTGGGAAAATTATCAAATTTAAACCGTGAGACCTACCACAGGGAGGAAACAGAGCAAATCATTCCCTTGAGGTTTCTGGAAGCAAAGGAAACAATCACCCTTCAGAAATGACCTTGTTGCTATATTATGATATTTATTTCACTCTTGCTCGGAAATCATTTAGGTCATTTACTGCAATTGCTAGAATTGTCAATTAGTGTGAGGATGCTTATATTCCAAGATTTAAGGAGATCCAATTTACCCCTTTGGAATATTAAGAATTCTCACACATGTCTACTCTTAGAAACTAATTTACTGTGACAATACATACATGTTTTAAAAGAGCTGGCTGCCAAATATCAGTCAGCATTATGGACAGCTTAAACGAAAGAAATTGCCATTACTGTGATTCACCAGTTTCTACTCTGACCTGGAGAGAAATGGAAGGGGGTGGGGGTATGGGGGAGTGGGAATCAGTCCACTATAGCTCGAAAGAAATCCTTTCCACTTCCAGTGTCTGGCTACCTTCCTGATTATTAATAAAGAAAGAATCCTTCTTTTCCATCTCCTAATGATGTCCACAGTTGAAGTGCAAACTGACTAAGGCTGAGTATTTGAGTGGAATATTTCAAGGACATTTATCATAAGTGGATACAGAGAGACCAGACTCCTGTTTCAGCTTCAAAGTTGAAATGTCAAACACCTGGAGACATAATTACTCAACCTGAAAATCATTCTATGAGTTCACTGCTCTGGTTCAGGGAAAGTCAAACTAGTAAGTTCAGTTCAAGAAACTGAGCTGGAGGAAGTGGGGATTCAGAAGGATGTGGGGGAGGCAAAGAAGGAGGAGTCCGTGATTATGTACTTAACCCAAAAGCACATTTGTCCCATTAAACTACAGCAAGGAGGTCACATACGGAAAAACTATGTTAATTTGTAACCGGGATGCAAAGAATGAAGAATTCTCTGTTTGAGATGATTGAAAATGTTCTTACTGATGGTAAAGACATCTGAAATTTGCTGTGAAGAACTTTCTGGTGGGGCAGGAGGATTTTAATGTTAAAATAGCAGCTACTTTTTCTAAGTTCATAGACTAAACTGCTTAGACCTAAAGGACCATTCACTGACATCAACAAATTTCCAGAACAGTATAGGCATTTATTCTTTATTTTAAAGGCAAATGATGAGTAAGCGTATTCTCCTCCTCATTTCTTTACCTTTAACATCTGATTTCTTTGAGTCAAAATAAAACAAAAATAAATAAATAGCATACATATTGAGGATGAGCCAACTGATTCTACAAAGTTTCAGAAACCCCCAACTTCTGACGTTTCAGAATTCCAAGGTGCAGGATTGACCCATCCCTGAATATATTCTTTTCAACTGACCAAATTCCATAAAGTCTTGCTATTCACCCATAAAAATGAGTTTTGCTTTTCCAGTCTCATACAGAAAGAATTCCTTTTACTTGTGCAAAAATCCTAGCTTGGAAACAGCCCCCCAGCTGCTCCTACCAATTCACAGTAGCCAGAAATTACCATCTCACCCTAGATGGACAAGAAATTGACTATCTGAATGCCTTAACACACAAAATGGAATTGACAAGAGTGGCTAAAAATAAATAAAAACGAATAAAAGAAAAGTCCACACCTGTGTTAGGTCACAGAAATGGAGATCGTGTGAAGTGCTGAATTCTAGTATTGCGTATGTATACAAAATACTCATAATTCTCATTACCTTAAAATATATATATATATTAACTAAAAAGTGCTTTCCTTTCCTGGAACATCCAGAGGAAGCCCAATTTGAAATTATCCCCAGAAAGAGACGAGAACATTAAGGATTCACCCTCTCTTACTGAACACTAAACAAGATAACACAAACTAAAGAACTTATTTAGCCTAATAAAATCTTCATCTTTATCTTATGGATCTAGTCAATGCCACCGTCTTGGTTAATTAATAAGGATTGCAAATAAGAAAGTGAGGAGAGAGGAAATGAAAATTTCAACTGAATGAGAAAGAGATCACCTCCCTTCTTCAACATGAAGACCCAGTGAGAAGTTAAAGCTAGTTTGTTTTAGTCTACTAGGCTGGCAGAATGCAATATACCACAAAATAGGTCAACTTTTAACAATGAGTATTGTTAGCTTACAAGTTCACAGTCCTGAGACATTGAAAATGTCCAAATTGAGGCATCGTCAAGACGACAACTTGCTCCTGAAGACAGGCCGCTGGAATCCTGGACTCCTGTCAGATGGCAAGGCCGTGGCGGTGTCTGCCGCTCTCTCCCTTCTCTTCAGAGTTTTGTTGCTTCCAATGTCTGGCTTCAGTGAGTTCCTTTCTGTTTCTGTGGCTTTTTCTCTCAGCTTCTGCGTCTTTCTCTCTGGGTCTTTGTCTGAATTTCATCCTCTGATAAAGGACTCCAGTAAGAGAATTAAGACTCACCCTGAATGAGGTGGGTCACAGTTTAATTAAGATGCTAACGCCAAGAGGCCCTATTTAAAATGGGTCCCACCCACAGGAGTGGACTAACATTAGGAACATACCTTTAGAGACTCCATAATGCCTCCAAATCATAACACAGCTTGCCTATAATAAAGGTAGATATTAGGCTTATCTCCCCACTTGTTTGAGTTACAGCATATACAACCTTCTTTTAAATTAGCCTTCTCAGGTGGGCCACTGTGGCTCAGCAGGCAAGAACGCTTGCCCGCCATGCCAGAGGACCCAGGTTCGATTCCCAGTGCCTGCCCATGTAAAAATAAATAAATAAAATTTAAAAACAAGTCTATAGAAATGCCCAATTTAAAAAAAAAATTAGCCTTCTCCCTCCTGACCTACTGCTAAAGAAAAAAAAAATAAATAAAACTACATTTCAGTCTGTTTTCAGTATAACCCCATGTAATCATTTCAACTAGATAAATGGGACTCTTGTGGATATATCTGCTATTCAGGTAAGAAGAAGTCAAGTTCAGGCAAGTCTAATTGCAAAATACATAGTGTCTTCACATCAGAGAAAAGCATAAGGGTCAGGAAATTAGCTGTCACTTATATTGTTTAAAGTGAGTGGTCAATTTACCAAAGCCAGAAAATTTCCACAAAGTATTTGTTTCACCTCCTAAAAGTAAGCGCTCAAAAGATCAGGTTTGCATTTAAAAAGTCAAAGAAAGATAATTGTCCTTTTTCAGCTATACTTACTTACTTGTAAACAATTGGCCCTAACCCTTTCTACATTACCACTTATTCAAAAACACTGGCCCAAGGGCACTTTACTAGGTGCTAGAAATACAAAAGATTAGTATAGAACTAATTTTAGTACAATGTAAGTTATACTATAGGTACAAACCACATGCTGTGGGAGCATTAAAGAGAAAGCAAGTAGGAATTCAAAGAATCCCCTAATCCAAATGACTTATGGTACAGGCTCGATAAATACCTGTCGAATAAACTGAATGAGTGGGTTTTGTAGGTGAGATAGCAAGGCTCAGAGAGGGAAGCAATTTTCCTAAGATCACAAGGCCAGTTAATGGTATGGAAGGACTAGAGCCGGAGTGTTCTGACTTGAAATCACTTTTCCACCTGACCACTTACGCTTCCTCTCTCTTAAGGCTTGACCTGTGAGGTCTCCACTGAGAACCATCATTTATTCTTCAAAGCAGGAATTCCTGCCTTGGTAGGGCGCAATTCAATATACACCCTTGGATGAGTGTTGTTTTCCGTGACTGAGTAAAATTCTTGCACATGGACTTTACCTAAGTTAAACCTGGAATAGGACCTATCTAGGAAAACACCAAAACGGTGTTCTGAAAAATTTTAGATTTGAAACTTGTAGACTTACAGATTAAATTTTGAAATAGCTCTTCAAGTCAGGCTTAACCGGAAAAAAAAAAAAAAAAATCCTTGCACGCAAGCTCCAGTCATCTGGAAAAGCAAAAGAAAAAGCAAAACCCAGAGCATAAGAGAGAACCCCATACAATAAAATCATCGTAAAGCACACTTTGAATGATGGGAATAGTTTTGAGGTAAATGCCAAACATGATTGCTACAAAATGGGATTATCAATAACTTTAAAGTAGTCTAGTCTCTGGCCTTGAGAAATTTAATTATAGAGACAAGAAATGCAGGTGGAAAAACATAATGATTCTAGTAGGCAATATATATAGTATTGAGTGATCCAGACCATAAGGGATACAGCAGATCAGATAAGAATTTTTCTCCTACTTAGAATTGTCAGGAAAGCTTCTGGGCAAAAGAAAGGACAAATGGGACAGTGATGGACAGATTTAGAAGAGAGAAGGATGAAGGTAGGGCATGCCAGGTGGGGAGGATTCTAGACTCATAATGTGCAAAATCTGTCCTGAAAATTGTGAGTCTAGCTAGGATACAATTATATACAGAAACTACTGTGGTCAAACAGAAAGGAGTTTGGACTTTACACTTGAAGCAAGGGGCCCAATGGATATTTTAGAGCAGGAGCATGACATGATATGCTGATTTGAATCTGTTATGCACCCCAGAAAAGCCATGCTCTTCTAATCCATTCTTGTGGGTGCAGACTTATTATGGGTGGGGCCTTTTTTATTAGGTTGTGTCCATGGAGATGTGACACCCCCCCAATCAAAGGTGGATCCTAATCCTTTTCTGGAGCCTTTTATGAGAGAGAACCAGAGACCTTCAGAAAAAGAGAGAGAGAAAAAAGAAATGCACAGAGACGTTTTGGAGAGAGCAGATACAGAGAGTAGAGAGATGAAACCAAGTGAAGGACACAGAGGGAGAGAGTTGCCCCAGAGATGCTAAGAGGGGACCCATAAGACACAGAGAGCTCAGAGAAGTGTCCCCGGAAAAGCAAGCAAGGACCCACAGATGCTCAGAGAGAAAGCCACTGGAAACAGGCTGAGAGCAAAGAAGCCCAGGAGCAAGGGACCAACCTACAGACATTGCCACGTGCCTTCCCCTGTAACAGAGGAATCCAATGTCAGCAACCTTTCTTCAGAGTCAAGGTATCTTCACCTTGATGCCTTAAATTGGACTTTATCACAGCCTAAGAAATGTATGTTGTAACTTAATACATCCCCATTGTAAAAAGCCAATCCATTTCTGGTATATTGCATTCCAGCAAACTGAAACACATGACAAAGGCAATTCATTAGAAAGATTGCCATATTTATGGTGTTCAGAACAAGCAGAGGAAACAATAGAGAACCCAGGTTCCTATCAATGGGAAAAATCACCAAGGAAGTGCATAGAGTTGTCCAAATGAGGGCTCGAGTAGGGCAGTGACAGAGAGAAAGAAAAGGAACAAAGAGATCTTATCCAGAAAATATTGGAAATGATTTAGAAATTGGTTGAAATCAGAGGAAACAAAGATAACTAAGAGAATTCCAGAAGCACTGGCTGATAAAATGGTGGCTTCATGGACAGAAATGGGACTTTGAGGTGGAAAATCTGTTTTGTTCTAGGCAAACTTTTAGATATTTGGGGGTACATCTGGAAGGAAGTAGCAAACAAAAAGTTGGAAATGTGAGACCAAAATATAGAAATTCAGATTTGAAGCAGTCAAACTCTGTGCCTTCATCCTGTGGTGATGAGTCACAGGAGTTGAGGAGACCCCTTCAAGGGGAAAGTGTAGGATACAAAGGCAGAAGCTGAGGAGGGGCTGGGGCTTAAAGGGATGGGAGAGGGGCGGGGGAAAAAAATATCACAGAAACCCTGGAGCAGACAATTTCCAGAAAGAAACGTAATCACATGAGTGAGGCACCACAAGGAGGCTGTACTAGGGTTTTCTAGAGAAACAGAACCAACAGGAGAGATCTGTAAATATGAGATTTATAGAGATGTCTCATGCAACTGTGGAATAGAAGAGTCCAAAATCCGTAGGGCATGCTGGGAAGCTGGTAGCTTGTCTGAAGGGTCTGGCCAAACTCCACAGGAGAGGCTCGCTGGCTTCTTCCTTAAAAGCCTTCACCTGATTGCATTCTCTGATTGTGGGAGGCATGCCTTAGATGATGGCAGATATAATCAGCCACAGATGCAATCAACTGACTGATGACTTAATACACCAGCCTTCCAGGTTATCAACCAGCCATGAAATGTCCTGGCAGCAACGATTAGGCCAGTGCTTGCCTGACCAGCCAAATGGGCATAATTATTTGGCCA
Organism: Myrmecophaga tridactyla; assembly: GCA_004026745.1. Classification (NCBI taxonomy): domain Eukaryota; kingdom Metazoa; phylum Chordata; class Mammalia; order Pilosa; family Myrmecophagidae; genus Myrmecophaga; species Myrmecophaga tridactyla. The sequence continues at coordinate 31,008 of PVIY010018820.1, read as the reverse complement.
AGTTGACACCAGAACCTAATCATCACAGAGGCCAAAGAAGGAGAAGTGAAAAAAATTTGGCCTTCACATCCCTTTCAGCTCAAGAGTAAGGCCAGACTTAGCCCAGTCTGCCCCTTAGAAAAAGCCATGCTAGTCAGTGTTTGAAATAAAAGGAATTTGTTTCAGATCATCATTTCCTGAGTACCCACAGGATACGGGTCTCTTAGAGGGTCCTCTCTAAAATCTATCACAGCCCTCTAAGCATCTCTGAATATCCTAAGAATTGATGCTTGTTAAAGTTATTCTTCTGTAGTGTAAGCTTTAGAAGTTTAAAAAATATTTTTCAAAATTGGGGAGAAAAAAGCCTACTGTGTGTATAAATTTTACCTGTTATTTAAACCATTTAAAGGACAATAAAGTGGAATCTGCTTCTTAGCAGCACACACCCTCGCCTACCTGCAAACACAGGCAAATTCTGCATCACTTTATAAGGCTGAGACAACAGAAATCATTTTAAAAACACATCAGGAAAGCCTGACTCAAAGTTCCCCAGCCCCACTCCACTCCCCCACCTCCAGCTTTCTAGTTCAATATTTTTATATATTCCTTTTCCAAGGAAGGTGGGGTCTGGTTCTCAGAGTTTAAAATGTCAGCATTTGATTGATTAGTGTAGCTTCCCGGCTTAACCAGTAAGTTGATTTGAGCAGTTCATCCCTTAATAGAGTAAAACACATGTTAAAGATTACAAATTGTTTAATAAGTTTTGACAAACAAGTCCCCTGGTGGTCTTGAAATTTCTGAGAAGCAGATGGAAGAGGTACAATTTTATAGATTCCCCCTTCCTATCTGCAGAAAGCCACAGAGGTCTAAAGTAGTTATTAGTGCAAATAAGGGACATTGTCAGACAATAAAGAGACACAATTGCCTCTGTTAGCACAACAATTAATTTCGTTTGCAGAGTACCAGGCAGTCTATTTGTTACCAGGAATGTGCTAATTATTCTTGCTAATTACATGCAAAACATTCATTATCACCTATAAGCGGAGCCGGACCCCTCAGGTTTCAGTGACAAATTAATTACTGTGTTTTCCTTCTGAGTGTATTTCCAGTCAGTCCCTGGGATTATCTGAAAAATAAATTGTTTAGCAACCTGCTTGTCTCTCAGAGACACCCATTAAAATGAAAAGTAGACACGCAGAGCTGTATCAGTTTTCCTTCCCTGTTCCTTTGGACCCGCAGTCCCTGAAGGTGTCCGGCCCCAGTCTCTGATTTACAGACCCGGAAGCCTGGTGAAGCACACACAGCTGAGTTTCATTGCATGCCCTGTGCATATTTGCACAGTAGCCACTCACCAAGTCCACCAGGGAAAGAGGAGAAAAGGACCCACCACACCACAGACACCTGCCCGCTGCCCTCCGCATCGCCTTTCAAAAGGGTTGGGCAACATTTTGCAAATCACATCCAAATTTGGATTAATTGAGCTCACTTACCCTCATCTGAAGTCACCAAACAAATCCTGATTGACCCAGTTGCTTCTCTGGCCCATTTCACATTTTGAACAAACCCAACAAGTACAGGTGCACACATTTTTAGTCTACGTGTGGATTCCACTGGAAAGTTCTGCACAGACTTGGCCCTCTATTGCCTGCAGTTATGCTCTTAATTGTCTTAATTGTTCCTAAAGGGTAACCAGTCTTCCACCTCCACTCTCACTCTGCACCTTCTTTTCCTCTCTAGAGTGGCAGCCAACCACAGGCCCACGGAATGGTGGAGAAAAAAAAAAAGAAGAATCTCTGCAGACTCCCAGCTGTATGGCTTTAAGAACATTCTAGGGGGCATTTTGAATCAGCAATTGAGGTGTCCTCTCATGCACTTCTCATTCCCGCCATTTCAACCTACTTCCTCAAAAGTCTTTAAGTAGAAATCATTTCAGGTGAAAAGTCTGCTCCGAGGGGAGAAGGGGAAGACCGTGGTTCCAAGAGGCAGCATGATTTCCAGGTTCCAGGAAGCCCAGAAACCTCTAGGCAGGCTCATCGAGCCCTGGAGAGCCAGTGTCTCCTAGCGTTCCTAACAGGTCCCAGCTGGACCAGCGCCTGCCTCCTGCAAGGGAGAACCGAGCTCTATTTTAATCAATCACGTTAATTCCCACCCAGGTGCCCAGCCCTTTAGTGGCACATGTTGCTAAGAGCCAGGTTCGCTGGGTACAAGGGCACAGTTCCAGGAGTCTGGATTTTTTATTCTTTCTCCTCACTGATGCCTTCATATTTGCTTTGGCTCTTTTCAAGGTACTCATGTCTGGTGTCAGTCCACATTTAGTCTATTTCTATAGCAGCTCTGTGACACAGAGGCAAACTAGTTCTTAATCCTAAATAAAATAGGAAGGAAGTTTCCAATGTCACATAATTTACGCTTTTCACCATTTTCAATTTAGACCAGTATTTGGAAACAGGAAATACAGGAAGCTAAATAAACCTCTGCTTGAGATGCACATAAATTTCACACCGTCTGAATAACCCACTGTCTTTGATTTTACCCAGAATTTAGAGTTTTTGTCTTGGAGTTTGTGTTTTACATAGGAAGGGGTTTGGAATGTGTGCTTGTTTCTAAGTTTATATATTTTTTAAATCAGCTTTCTTTAAGTTTATTATCATCCTGCCTCAAATGTGGACGTTTAAACAGCTGAAGTAGAAATGTGTGTAATAAGACCAAGAAACCAGAAAGCTCTTGTAGGAGTCAAATCATATGTGTATTTCTCCCTGTTTTTTTTTTTTTTTTGCAAGATCAAAGGGAGACCATCAGTACAATCGGGCACCCAGCTGGGTTGTAGGGTACGTCAAACCTGCCTGCCCCTGCCCTGCTCCTTTCTGATGCCCTATTTCCTAGATTTTCACAATGTCTTTGCCTGGCATCTGCTTCCCTCAACTTCCCCCATATCCCAAACTTTATCATTACTCATTTAGCATGTTTTGGACATTTACTTTATACTGAACACTGTTTAAGTACTTTTATATACATTCCAATGTATGTCCTGTTACCTATTAGATATTGCTAATATTATCAAATCATGTAGGCTAAAGTTTGAAGGTGTTGTTTCAGTCAGTCTCTTACTATTTGTAGGTCATCAAGGGATTTCCAGAGATCATTTTTAACCCACAGGAATGAATTGCTAATGGTGGGAATGACTAATCCTGTGGCAGCATGGTGAGGGGTGATTTCGGAAGCAGCAGGAAGCCGTCGGCAACTCATACTAAATCATACTAACTGTATGATCACTCAGTCAACCGAAACCCTAAGTCCAGCCCTATGTGCTTTTCATTTGTATATGTTGTATTTGGCAATCAGGCAGCATTCTGACTGTTAAAATGGTCACCAAGCCATCTTCTCTAAGACACAGCATTCATTTCCACTGGATAACTTTCAAGTCAAATCATTTAGAACATTACAGAAAGAGTAAATCGGCTAAATGATCTTTCTGGGAAATCATTCAGAACTGGGTTTCTGCCTCTGCTCCCCAACCAAAATCTCACAGCAGAAAGATCGGAATGTAATCAGTATTCCTTTCAGTTTTATCGCCAAAAAGCAGGTCATACTTAACCATAAATGCACGGATCATTTTCTCAATATAATAGAAGATTTTAACCATTATACCGATATCCAAAGAATGAATTCCTGAAAGAGAAAAAAGCGACTGATTCAATTTCGAAATGATGCCTAGGAATTTGGATAACTCTCCCCTACAACCTGGGTTACATTCAATGTGCAACAGGCATTTAATAAGCTTTAGTTCCATTGAGTTGCTAGGTAGAGGGTCTGAAATCAGACTAGGCACCATCTGGTTGCTACCATGTTCACCGTGAAGCAATCCCATGAAGTGGGTTTACCATGAAGTCAGCAAGCTGTGAAACGGTACAGTGAGAGTGGAGTCATCACTGAAATATCTGAGAAAGTAAGTTTCCCCCAGAATGGAAAGTTCACACTCCTTCCCAAGAATCCAATCAAATTACTTAATCCACAAAACATATATAATTATATCTTGAGCACCTGAATCTTGAAAGACAGAAGAGATTTCTAGATAACTCAGCCTCGCCATCTATGCCTACACAAGGGGTCAATGGAAGGAAACAAGACTCCAGCCTGGAACAACCACCGGCTGGCAGCCCAGTGACTGGATCTGAACATGGCTGTAATTTATTTGGCCAGGACAATGTATGTAGGTTTTTTTTGTTGTTGTTGTTTTAACTAATATTTTAAAAATTGGAGGGTTCGCATAAAAAAATCTGAATTTCCAAGTACTTCTTCAGAAATCAGAAGTTCCGACATCAGGCCACATTCCCACGTGACAATTGGGTGGAACTGGGCGCAGGTTCCCCATGTCGAGGGCGCCAGCGCCCCGAGCTCTCCACCGCCCCCCTCCCCGTTACTTCCTGTCTGGCTCCCTTGACTCTTACGTTATCTGCCTGGCCCCTATTCGCATAAGAATTTCTGACCCTAAGCTTGTGAATAAGTAATAAGTATATTTATCCTTTACTGGGTTTTCCTGTCTTCTTGTAAGGTCACACTAATCCCAAAGAAAACCTTGGCGGGAAAAAAATGGAAAGACTTTTTGCCCAGTGTAATCCGATGAGAAGAAATGAGGCTCTAAAAATCTGAATGCTGTTAAATCTGTCTTGAAGGACAGAGCAGTGACCAGTAAGACATGGAAGCGAAAAGGGCAGTGTGGACCATTGGAGCTGGCCAGGACCAGGAATTCCATCAGAGGGGGTGTGGACAGACCTCACCAGTGACCAGCCAGATGTGACAACTCTCGTCCTGGATGGAGTAAAGGATGAAGTGAAACCAAAGCCATTCCTGATGAGAGAGTTAACCTGTTGATGGTTTCTGTTGTGTCAGGGGAACTAAATCAGAGATTGATTACTTTAGAAGGCAAGAGCAACAACAACAAAAACCCTACCAGTCTTATAGAGGGTCTTGAAGTCAATTTGTTCTTGAGATGGAGGATGCACTATATTTAAAAACTAGACCAAGAGAGGCCACTCACAGAGGCAAACAAGCAGAGGCCAACAAAAAGTCCATAGAAGGGGGCGCAAGTGTAATTCAGTGCCATGCGCGAGACCCAGGTTTGAGTCCCAGCCCATGCACTACCCCAAAACAAATAAAAGCAAAAAAAAAAAACAACAAATGGTGCTGCAATAATGGATGCTCATGTGGAAAAAGAATGAAATGTGATCCCTGCCATATAGCATACAAAATGAAAAAAAAACATAGTAATGAAAACAATTCCCATAAAGATGAATGATCTTATTCT
>PVIY010018820.1:0-25624 GCA_004026745.1 Myrmecophaga tridactyla | reverse complement strand
AACGCAGCACACTCAAATCATGGCTGCAATGGATAGATTATAAACTCTATGTTTAAAATTCAAGACCCAAATTATCTTGAATTACTTCCATTGCTGGTCCAAAAGCAGTCATCTTAAAAGAGCCAGTTAAAAGGAACTTCCAAGATCACTTAGATTAAAAATCCTCATTTTACAGATACAGAAACTGAGGTTCAGAAAGTTTAGTTCCCTTGGCTAGTTAGCAACTAGTTAGTGCCAAGGCCGAGACTAAAACTACCTTCCCCTAATTCCTGCAGCCACTGGTCTTCCAGCTTCTTAAACAATGCACAGCATGTCACTCAAGGAAATAGGAAACTTTGTGTTTTGAATAAAAAATATTTCTTTGGAGAAGAAAATGTAAATAAGAGAAAAAAGGAGGTAGAATGGGCTTTCGCCTCCTTATTAATTGATAAGCAGGATTCCTCTGAAAGATGCATATCATTTGTAGTTCTCATCTTCCACTACGCTATTCTGTACCTCAGAGTAGAAAATGTTTCAAATATTTAACAAATGAAGCTAATTATTCAAAAATGGCTGAATCTCTAATAGAATGCCTAAAAGAATTCATTTTTTGAACATTTCTTTGTTTCCAATGTGAATCCCAAGAAGGTAAAACAGCAGACAGGTTTAGAGAAAGTGAAGGAAAAAAAAAATACCCTACCTTTATTTTCAACCCGTACTTGACTCAGGAAATAAATTAATTACGAAGTTAGTTTCATTTTTAAAAAGGAAGTATAAGCATTCCTTCTTTATTCCAAACGTATGTTTAGTTAGGGATGGGGATATTAATCTATTTGAAGAACTGTTTGCTTGAGCTCAGAATTACCCCAGGGCAATGCATTATTGATAAATCCATTTTCTTGTATAATCATCACTTCACATTTACAACATTTCACAGGATTCCACCTGTAACTTTACATGGTTTTCCTAGGCAAGGGTTCTATGTCACCCAGAAAAAGCAGTCTTATTCTGATGGGTTAACTTTTGTGTTCCAAGCCTCTAAGTAATCTGACAATGCTTTCTCACAGAAAACCCACAATTGAGGTTACTTGTAGCTATAAGGCCTGCAACATTTAAAAACTCATATGTGTATCTGCATACATTTGCATATATTTAAAGCACCTCCATTCAGAAGTACAAAGGTTCACTCTACAAAGACGAATATGGTGGCATTGACTGAGTGACAACACAAAGCCTTACTTAAACGTTATTGTCTCCTGCATTCATTTATTTTCTGATGACAGAGGGGTCAAGGAAAGACCTTTATCTTTACTACGCTTCGCTAAAGCCGTAATGTGCTTTTTTTTTCTCTTTCTTACTGTTGAGGGTTGGTTGGTTGGTTTTTGGCTTGTTTTTGCTTTTTTGTTGCATGTGTATTTGCGGGTTTTATTTGTGTAGTGGGAGAAAAAAAAGAGGCCCATGCCAGCTAATAGGAGGTGAGAAAAATGCATGGTACACTATAGCTGGATACTCAGGAATCTCTCAAGTGTTTGAATAAACACATACCACGCCAATTAAAAGTAAATAAATAAAAGAGCTGGTTAGTAAAAAGACAGAGTCTTCTTAGCCTGTCCAACGCGCAGGCATGTCCGCATGCATTCCAAGAGCCTGTGACAGTGCTAACACTTCCTTTCAGCCTAATGGGACCTGAGCCCCATCCTTTGTCTGCTGATTAACTGCACTGTTCATTGACCAAACCACTAATTGCATGTTCCTTATAGTTACCCTACATTACTGTAAGAATTAATGAGACACAATTACAGCTCCCAGAAATCTCTGGCCTCGCCAACTGCAAAGCACTCCAAGTGAATTAGAACTCCATAGAGAAAAGAGTGGGGGGAGGGACTAGCCAATTGTTCACAGGAAGCAGAATGTTTTTTTTGTTAAAAATTTTTGTAATTTATTTGAAGTTGTTCCATAATTAGGCCCAGGGGTGAAGGTAAGGAGAAAGAGAAGAGAATGGATGAAGGACTTGGGAACTCAGCTTTCACGGAGAAATCATGGTGGATGTAAAGAGACATTCATAATTCAGATGTAAGAAAAACCTGGGAAACAGAATGAATGAAAAATCAATGTTATGAATAGTACATAAAACCAATAGCAAAACACTGCTTAACTAGAGCAAGTATTACATGAAAATATACTAAAAGAACATCCTTTTAGATTTACCCCTCCACATAGATGATATTTTGCCTAATTTAAGCACAATTCTGAGTTGTATTAATATTCCTCAATGCATGGAATTTGGCATTCATTAGAACGCACGGCTCATTTGTCAGGAATTGTAGAATTGCACATGGCCAAAGAGGGGATAGTTGTTTGACTATAGAAGAAAACACGGAATACTTTCCCCTCTATCAAATCCTTTTAGATCTAAGAAAAATTGATTTTGAGTTTGGAAATAATTCCAAGACACTTTAATTGTAATCATAACAAAATTCTTTATTGGTTTTGTTGTTTTTAGTTTTCTTGGTATATGATGACTTGTTATGATACATTTCTGTTACAGTTATTATCACCAGTCTGATAAAAGTTACTGTTTTAATCCAAATGTTCCCTAAAAATAAGACTATATATATATTTACATATAGTTATGCATATAGATAAAGGATAGGACAGAGAGGTAGCAAATTAGATAGATGATTGATAGCTGATTATAGAAAAAGCTAGATAGATAATTAGATAGATGATTGATTGCTAGAGACAGATGGGATAGGTGGATGGACAGACAGACAGACAGGCAGATAGATAGACAATAGGGTCCAGTTCCAAGGGTCAAACAGACTGAATCTTCTTCAAATCTTAAATAAAGACTATCAAACTGTACTTTGGATATTAATTTCATGTATGCAAGTATGAGAAAAAGAATCTCATTTTTTAGAGCACAAGTCTGAAGACCATCATATATTTGTTGCATTTTCAGGTAGGTGAAAGAATCACCCAAGGCAGACATAGAAAAACCTATGGGTCCTAATCAAGGCAGACAAGCCCCTATTGAGGTGATAGAATATTTATAGAGGTTTAAAACAGCTCCTCAAATCAATAGAAAATCGCAGGTACATGCATGTTAAATTTCTTAAGGCAAAAGTCACTGTCTCTGTTTCAATTAAAAGTCTTGCTGTAGACAAGTGAAAGGAGGGCTAGAGAGAGTGATGCCCAGGCTCTCCTTAAGGAAATAATTGCTGGGGCTCTTGGAACAGTCTTGTATGTCAACACGTGCTCTCCATTCCATCAAGGCTAGTGTCCATCTACCCTATCTCCTTTCTCCCTTTGGAATTCTCCCACCCTCCTGTCTGCTCACTCTTATCCACTCTTCAAGGCCAACTCCTTTACACACCTACCTCCCAAACCTAGCCTCCCATCAAAGGGAATTTTTTTCTCTTCTGACATCCTAAGGCACATATTGCTGGTACCAACTTGTACCAAACGTGTCACTTAATCATATGCAGTATCAACTCCTTCAAGAATAAACGCCTGGGTTTCTATCTAGACTGCAAATTCCTTGAAGGAAAATGAGATAGCTTCTCTGCCTCCCTCTACTACTGCCCCACCGCCACCTGAGGCACCTAGCAGGGCCTTAGGTAATTTGTTGGGCTTAATAAGCATTTCAGGAATAAATGAACCCATGAACAAATGAATCAACATACAAAAAAAAGGCAAATGAAGGGGGAAAAAGTAGATAAGAAGCAAGAATGATTTAATATACTAAGTGGTTTGTATGCAAATGTAGAGGTTTGGTACAGTGTTAGGCTACAGGCAAAGCACAGGATCCAATACCTTCCTTGCGTCCTCATTATTAGAATATGTTTCAAGTGAGAGTAAGACTTCTGAATGACTTCAAGGAGGGAGAAGAGTAGAACTCTGAGGTCTCTCTGGAGCTTAAAGGAGTTTGGGCATTGATATGGAATCAAGATAAGGGGAGGTGGTGGCCAATACAAACATCCAAGGACACTGTATGTCTGAGTACCTGAAATAAGAACAGGTGAGATGGAGGCAATGAAGCGGAGGTAGGAAGGTGATCCCAAGAGGGTAATTTCTTGTTCCCTGGGTGTACAAAACCTGGAGGAAGCTAATGTTTTGGGCGTAGAGAAGAAAGGGGTACACACTTGTAAGTGAGAGTCATGGGTTGAACATGAGCACAAAATGAGAGGTGAGCAAGTTCCCTCAGCTTTTTTGGACAAGAGAAATCAGACCCCTACATACACCTGGACTTACACCTGTTCCAATTAGCTTCCAAACAGCTGCAGCTAAACAGTTATCACTGCTGAAACTCTTTCTGCAAAGAAATTAAAGTGCAGGCTAGCTGAGAAGATACTCTACCTCAATTTTCTCTCAAAACATTAATATGTAAACAGTTACTCAATCTGGCAGGAAATAACGATCTTAAAGAAAACTGAAGTTTAAGGGAGTTCAGTGAGAAGAGGGAATGACAAAACGCAGATATTTTTTCCTGTCAAGCATGTAGAAAAGTGCAACAATTGAGGACAAGTAGATTCAGAAAGAGGATAAAAGATTCTGAAGAGAGAGAAAAGATGAAACTTCATAAAACCAAACATCCAGATTTTTTGTACTATATAAATTGTCAAAATAAATTTTCACTTTTCATCCACGTGTTTAGCAAGTTGTCAGCACCATCAGGATTACATAAATCAATTATAAATAGAAATCGTAACTTTGGAGATCCATGCATGTCAGGTAAATTAAGCTTTACCAAGTTCTGATTTTCATTGAGACTCATCAACCACAGGCTTCTGCAAAACAGTGGCAGTCAAAACTCAGAACAAAACCAGTCACCATATTTTATCTAGTTAATTTAAGAAGTTAGCTACTGTCACTTCTTTAAAGATTTTAATTACACTAAATAGATAGTAAAGCAGTTGATTAACTAGAAAATGCATTCATTAAAGTATTGTGTTGAAATTACAAACAAGCCTAACTTGTGAATTGTTAAATATATCAAGCTTAAAAAAAAGTCATTTTTCACCTGTCAAACTGACGTGAGAAGATGGATAATAACCAGGGTAGATCACCGAATGGGTAAACAGAAGTTTACATTGGCACAAACCTTTTTGGAGAAGAGCTTATCACTATTAAAATTGAAAGCATGGAGTACTTTAAGTCAGCGATGCTATATATAGAATTTTTTCTGTAATTTTTCCTAAGGAAATTTTCTCATAAGTACACAAACATGTTCTTTTCAGTATTGTTTCTAAGAGTGAAAAAAATTAGAGGCAGTACAGATATTTGACAATAAACAATCGATAAAATAAACTATGGTACATGCATGCAATGGTATAATGTGCTGCACATTTCTAAATGAACTTATCTATAGAGACTAACCAAAAATGTCCAAGTTATTACAAGTAAAAAAGTTAGTAACACCAAAAAAAATTTTTTTAAAGTTAGTAACGCAATAGTATGCATGATATATTATTGTGAATCAATAATAATTTTAATTACAATACTTGCGTGGTGGCTTGGAATTATGCACACCAGAAAAACTTAATCCATTCCTGTGGGCGTGAGCTCATGAGACTTCTGCATGAGGTGGTTTCAGTTAAGATGTGACCCAATTGAATCAGGATGGGGCTTAATGCTTTACTGAAGGCCTTAGAGAGAGAAGCCATGGAAGAACAAGGATGCTGAAAATCAGGGGAACCCAGAAGAGAAAGGAGAAGACACAGGCACATGCATTGCCATGTGATGCAAAAGCCAAGAAATCCCAAAGATCGTCAGCCAGCTAGAAGATGCCAGGAGGAAATAAGCCTTCAACCTGCGTATGGTATATATTTCAGCAGCTAGAAAACTAAAACAAACTATTATAATGTAGAAGAAAAAGTCTGGAAGAAATACATAGGATAAAGTAGTGAATATAAGGGAGTGATCAGCAGGCAGTAGGAAAAGATTGGAACTGCCTATTAATTTCTGTGCTACACATTTCTGTACTCCTTTGAATTTTTTTATAGCAAGCCTATATTGCTTATATAATCAGAAAAAAGCTCAAAAGTAAAGAACTCTTTTGAAGTCCCTTCCCATCAAAATCAGCAATTCCACTGCTAGGGGACATATGAATTTTTCTCTTCCTGAAAAACACACTAAACAATATTAGGAATCTGAACTAGCTGGGCAACTTCTCAAACTCAGCGGGTTTTAATCAGCTAATTTCCCATTCTATTTTTAGGTCAATCCATAAAAGTTTGTATTCAAAAAAATGTTCCAGACAAGATTTGTAGATATACCCAAGAAATATGAAAAGATTTTAGAATTGTTTAATTAATACTACTCATGAACTAGCAGACTGTTTTCTAGGTAATCAACTCATTGGAATTTAAAGCATTTCAGTATACACATCCATTTCTATATTTTTGCTATAAAATATTTTTTATTATAAAATTCGTATATAAAATATGAACCTGTTTCATGTGTGGAATTAATTTAGACACATGAATACCAAGCATGGGCATGATGCATTGGCCAAACCTCTTCAAACCCCAAAATATGCCATATAAAATGAGAGTGCTTTCAGATTCGCTTCCCTGTACCTGCCCAGGCAAAAAAAATATATATATATATATGAGAGTGCTTTGTGTCATATGTAAGCAAATCTATACCTAGCTGAATTCTCCACACTGGACTCAAATGTCAGCTTTAATACATTTTGTTACATGTTCCCAAGAGATTTGCTTGACTTCCTCTCCACAACAATATGATGTGTATATTCATGCAAGTTTATATTTTGGTCATTTGTTCTCATGAATAGATATGTAGACAACAAGAGTCTTTTATTGCTTTTAAAAATAAATTCCCCAAGAACGAAATCATGGCTTTCTACATTCTGGAAATGCCAAAGCTCACTGAGTCATGCTCAGAGTAAGCCCTCAAGCTGAGTGATTATTGTAGTATAATTGGAATCCGTCTGATTCATAATTTAAGATACTAAATATATTGACTCCTAGAACCGTGCCATGAATAAGAATGTGAATTCAGCCTTTTTTTCACAAGACTTTGCATTCGGAAGAGTCTAGAAACCTGAAGATGCCAGAGACTCCATCCTTCCAACAATGTGGGCCACTGTCAGCTATTTTATTTTAAGGTTAAAATAGAACTACTTTTTAAGAAACGAGGATACCTGTCAACTTTATTGCTCACACCAAGAATCTGAATTGTAAAAGCACAGCTGTTCATGGGGGTGGTATTGCTAGAAGGGTACAATTTGAAAATTTGCATGGAATGGGCAGATACACTCCAGTGTTTACAGGTCCAGGACCAGTTTACTAAATTTGGGGGCCTAGGTAAATGTGACTCTCAGTGTCTGTTTCTCTCACACTTTATCTCTCTACATGTGCAAAGCAAAGGGGACAACTATTATCTTACTGACCAAATTAAAACCTACATTTTTTTAATGGGGTATTTTAGGTGAATTTGATTTCTCGTCCAATTTATTATATGAATTGCCTAATATCTCACAACTGGTTATGTTTGTGTAAACAAAGATTTAACATCTACAGCCCTACCTTTTGTGCCAGTCCAACAGAAAGTGCTATCTTTCCAGTGATAATAGCTACATAGCTCAAAATAAAGCATTTATTTGACACTATAGAGCAAAGTTAAAGCTAAAACAATTTTTTTTTTTACTGACTCTACAATATACAGTAGAATCTACAAGCTAGGAGTAATTGCCAAGGATTGACACTAAATTCATGGGAAAACAATTTATATCTTAGAAAAAATTAACCTAATATGTTCAGCCCATTTGAAAAATGACTGCCATCATTTAGCCTTTATTGGTGAAATTCATCAGTTTGATTTAGTGAGAAGCAATATGCTCCGAGACTTACATTAAGGACATTTAATGTACTTTTTTCCTAAACTAATAGTAACGTATACAATCTGAAGGTTTGAAAGTTTAAGTCTACTTTAAACAACTGCAATAGTATTTGGGCTTAGGAAAAAATGTTTCATTCAGTTTATATTGCATGCATTTGTTGAGCACCAACAATATGCCAGGCAAAGCACTGGGAATAATAAAATCTACCACCCTCCTGGAGTTCATGACTTGAATAATACTTGGAGAAATTTAAAGCAACACCTGAGGAAATTTCCTAAACTTGAGATCTTTATTAAATTGTGATCAACATAAAATCTTTTTTTAATTCACTTTTTTCAACAGAGCTCTTACTTAAGGGAAGTTGCATCACTTAGCATTGGAAGTAAGGCATGCTACATTTTCAAACCGCTGATTTCGGTAAGAAAAAAAATTTATTGCTGAATTCTGCATCTCTTCAAACATATAATGATGACTTTATTGACTATCAATAAGACTTTGGCTATGAACTGTTATTACAATAGCAATGATGTCCTGAGCTGGCCACACCTGCATTCATACAAAATGGCTGTATCAGGGAACCTTCTGCAATAGCAGGTGTGCTGGTTTGAAAGGAAGTATGCCCCCTAGAAAAGCCATGTTTTAATCAAAATATCATTTCGTAAAGGCAGAACAATCTCAATTTGATACTGTTATGTTTGAAACTGTAATCAGATCATCTTGGATGATGTGATTTAGTCAAGAATGGTAGTTAAACTGGATTAGGGGACGACATGTCTCCACCCATTTGGGTGGGTCTTGATTGGTTTATTGGAGTCCTATAAAAGAAGAAATATTTTGGAGAATGAGAGATTCAGAGAGAGCAGAGAATGCTCCAGCACCACGAAGCAGAGTCCACAAGCCAGCGACCTTTGGAGATGAAGAAGGAAAATGCCTCCCGGGGAGCTTCATGAAACAGGAAGCCAGGAGAGAAAGTAGCAGATGATCCCTTGCTTGCCACGTGCCCTTCCAACCAAGAGAGAAACTGTGACTGTGTTCGCCATGTGCCTTTCCAGTTGAGAGAGAAACCCTGAACTTCATCGGCCTTCTTGAACCAAGGTATCTTTCCCCAGATGCCTTAAATTGGACATTTCTATAGACTTGTTTTGATTGAGACATTTTCTCGGCCTTAGAACTGTAAACTAGCAACTCATTAAATTCCCATTTTTAAAAGTCATCCTGTTTCTGGTATATTGCATTCCGGCAGCCAGCAAACTAGAACAGCAGCTTTCACTATGTAATGTTTTCAAGGCCAAGTTAGAACCATACCCAGGGCTCAGTATCTCTGTACAATAAGCCAAGTAAGGGGCTGATAAAGACAAGGTAGTCTCTCATTTCTACTGAGAGGGTATCTTAGTTTTTCTGAGTTTCTATCATTATACCACACTATGGGTTGCCTTAGCAATAGGTATTTGTCTCACTGTTTCGAAGCTAGAAGTCTGACAAGGAGGTGACAGCAAGGCAATGCTTTCTCTCCAAATCTGTAACATTCTGGTGCTGGTTGTTGGCAATCTTTGGGATTCTTTGGCTGTATCCCTGCCTCCTCACATTGCAAATGTCCCCTCCTCTCCTTTCACTTCTGGGTTATGTTGGCTTCTGGCTTCCAGCTGCTGGTATCAGCTCCCAGTTCACAGGGACTCCCTGCAGCTTTCTCTGGCTATGTCTGAATTTCTTCTGCACACAAAGGACTCAAGAATTCTGGATTAAGACCCAACCTCAATGACTTGGGCCAATCTTAATTTAAAATAACATCTTCAAGAGTTCCTATCGACAATGAGTTCATATCCACAGGAATGTGGATTAAGATTATGTGTAAATTGGGGTTCATAATTTAGATACACCACAGAAGGTCTGCAGGTTCTTTCCTTTAGTCCAAATGTGAAAAGCAAACATGAATTTGAAATGAATCTTTGCTAATTCTACTTCTTGAGGGGGAGTCCTAGCCTCTCTGTATGGCTCTCCTATTCCAGAAAAATATATTTACATTTCTGCCCATTGAAAAAGAAAGTGTTTCCAGTAAGGAACTGTGAGTGTGAATTTTTATAAATTTAAATATTAATTTTCAAAGCGGTCTGTGTCCAAATGAAAATATTTTCTAAGTCCTATCTCTTTGTATATACAGTGTGAAGATGAAAATCAAAGAAACAAAATAATGCAAGGACCGAGAAAAGAGGAAAGAAAGAGTTTTATATGACTACCTCTTGATAACACAGTGGTAGAGAACTCAAATAGTCTGTTTCCTCACACTCTGTGGTGAGTGCTCTTCAGAGGTCACTGTGACAGGGTTCATTCAGTACTGTGTCACCGGAAGGCTAAGCAAAGTCAGCAGTCTTCCAGCTTCTTAAGGCCTCTGACTATGCTGGAAGCCCCCTGTGCTGATTTGAAACTGTTATATACCCCAGAAAAGCCATGTTCTTTTAATCCCAATCTGACCTTGTGGGGCTAGACCGCTTGTTTGGGTGGGACCTTTTGATTAGGTTATTTCCATGAAGAAGTGACCTACCCAATTGTGGGTGGTAGCTTTTGATTACATGGAGATGTGACCCCACACATACAAGGTGGGCCTTAATCCTTTTACTGGAACCCAGTATGAAGAGAACAAAAGGCAGAAAACATAAAGAGAGCTAAGAGATTACACGGAAAGCAGAGAGATGAAAACAAAGTGACGGGCATTTGGAGATGCTTGGAGACAGACAGAAGCTCAGAGAGGAGGCCACTGTAACCAGTAGCTGAAAGCAACAAAACCTGAGAGCAAAGGACCAGCAGACATCGCCAAGACCTTGGATGTGACCGGCCTTTCTTGAGTAAAAGTATTCTCCTGTTGATGCCTTAATTTGGACATTTCCACGGCCTTACCATAGAAATATAACTTTGTAATCTAATAAATTCCCTTTGTAAAAGTCAATCCATTTCTGGTATGTTGCATTAGCAAAACAACACTCTCCCTCTGCACCTGTCCCTCACTTCATGGATCCATTCCAACTAGATCCAGTATCTCCAACCTCAGCCACTTGCCAAATGCAAGAAACTAGTCAACCATTGTGATGGTTAGGTTCTGGTGTCAACTTGGCCAAGTGATGATGCCCAGTTGTCTGGTCAGGCAAGCACTGGCCTGATCATTGCTGCAAGGATATTTCATGACTGATTGATAAACCAGAAGGTGGAATATTAAATCATCAGTCAGCTGATTGCATCTGTGGCTGATTACATCTGCAATGAACTAAGGCATGTCTCCCAGAATGAGATAATCTGATCAGTTGAAGACTTAAGGGAGAAGATAGACTCTTTTACTGCTTCTTCAACCAGTAAGCCTCTCCTGTGGAATGCATCCAGACCCTTCATCAGAGCCGCCAGCTTCACAACCTGGCCTACGGATTTTGGACTCTTCCATTCCCATGGTTGCATGAGACACCTTTATAAATCTCATATTTACAGATATCTCCTGTAGGTTCTGTTTCTCTAGAGAACCACGACTAATACAACCATCTTATCACATATTGTCATCTCCCAACTTCCTTATTTTTTCCTCTCACCTAGCTCTACCCTCCAACTTCTGATGACCATCCTTCCAAGGTCATTCCACTTCAGATAAATTATTTTATATCCTCAACCACATATATCTTAATCCCTTTCTCCTTTGAGTTTACAGTTCTGACTCTCTACACCATTCCTTTCTACACAGTCATCTACTAAACTGATAATCAAAACATCACAGCCTACCTCCACACACAGTTTCTCACACATTTATTTATTGAGGAATTTGACTTTGGTTCAAGTTTTGATTTCCATTCCACCATCTACATAGGATGTAGAAGGTCATGAAATAACTTCACTGCTGTTATTACCAGATAAAACTAAAAGCATGTCATTGACTGTCGTTAATGATCAGTAGCTCCAGAGTAATCTAAATGAATTAAATTTAGAGAGGAGCAAGCCCTTCATAGCTAAGCAGAGCTCAGAAGCTACTTTCACACCTGGGACAAATTACCTAGTCTGGGTATGGATGGACAGAGACAAGAGCCTGCCAAACATGGAAAAACTTTTCTGGAATGAGGAGAAACATGTCAAACAAACAGAAAATAAATTCTACCCTGCAAGAATATTGCTGGGTAAGTGATCATAGGGGTGGAACTGGAAAGTAAAGTAGAAAGTTGCTGTGAGGTTAAGATGATACTGGAAATTTTCAGTTGAATTTGACATTATGCTATTAGAAGCTTAAATGGTGTAATGAGGGAAGATGTCACATTGCCATGAGTTGAAGAAAAAAGTTGCAGGAGGAAATTGCAGCGCAAGTAGACTACCCCTTTGGGGAATTTGGTTATAAGAAAGAAAATGTAGTTATCTAGATGGAGATACAGCAGCAACTGTACTTGTGGTAGGTTGGTAAGTGACATCCTTCTGCTTTGTTTTGTTTTATTTTAGGAAAGTATAAGTCTTATGCTAACTGTATTGATTGATTTCAGATTATTCTGCTGATCAAAGAAGGAATATTAATTAATTTGTAATTTTCAAAATGTTTAGACTTCTAGGAACAGTTACAGTCCTGAGAATTTATGCATTCACTCAACACACTAAATTCTTATATGGTTGTCACTGTACAATAGTAACCAGATACTCAGACTGTGATATAAGTAAGACCTAGTTCCTATTCTCCAGGTTGTAGGGAGACCCCCATGTGATGCAGTACTGTGGGTGCTGTGTTAGAAGCAGGGGGACTGTATAAAAGTATAATAGCATTGACATGTAGCTACTTAATAAAACTGAGAAAAAGAATCAATAAGAGGTTGATTGTTGGTAATCAAGTCTATAAAGCACTTAAGTGTTTTCTCAGATACAAAAAAAGATTATTTTTTGCAGACATTATTAAAAATTCATAAATTCCAGGCCTTCATAAGGAGACAAACACATTATATTCAAGTTCTTTTCCATATTTTTAAGAATTTTATTTTATTGAAAATTATAGTTTTCTAGAATGTAAGTATGTAAAACTTCTCTATAGCCTCATAATGGAAACAGTAGCACACCCTATTTAGCCTGGATTGCCGGAAAGCAGAGCCTGAGACAAAAGCCCTCAAGCATGCAGTTTAGTTGGGAGGTGATCCCAGAGAGGAAGAGGTAAGGACTAGGGAGAATGAAGCAGGGCAATAGAGAAAGCAGTTGTAGGGAAGGGAAATTGAATTGACCACTGCTGTAGGCCATTGGGGCTTGATCCTCCAGGACCTTCAAAGGAGACATTGATATGCAAGTCAGAACTCTCTGCCTGGGGCAGGAAAAGGGAAAGTTATTCATTGACATGTGCCCTTATTGGTCAGGGAGTCTTCTCAGGCTGTCACTCACCCTTACTCTCCCACACCCACCCCTCTTCCTGTGGCTCAGGCCTGAATGTTGAGGCAATTCCCATGGTTAGCATATGTCTCAGTTTCCTTGGCTGCTCAAGCAACTACCATGAAATGAGTAGGGTTAAACAATGGGAATTTAAATGGGAATTTATTTTTGGGGGGGTTTAATCTTTTAACTAAAAATACATAGTGGTAACAGAGACTTCCATTATAAGCAAAAGAATCTTGATTCTGTCTCACTTAGTGTGTTGGTTTGAAAGGATGTATGTACCCTAGAAAAGCCATATTTTAATCCTAATCCCATTTTGTACAGGCAGCCCTTTCTTCTAATCCCTGTTCAGTATTATATATTTGAAACTGTAATTAGATCATCTCCCTGGATATGTGATTTAATCAAGAGCGGTTGTTAAACTGGATTAGGTAGAGGTGTGTCTCCACCCATTTGGGAGGGTCTTGATCAGTTTCTGAAGTCCTATAAAAGAGGAAACATTTTGGAGAATGAGAGATTCAGGGAGAGCAGAGCAGAACGACGTAGCCATGAGAAGCAGAGTCCTACCAGCCAGTGACCTTTGGAGATGAAGAAGGAAAATGCCTCCTGGGGAGCTTCATGAGAAAGGAAACCAGGAGAAAAAGCTAGCAGATGATGCCATATTCATCACGTGCCTTTCCAGATGAGAGAGAAATTCGGTGTTCACCATGTGCCCTTCCACTTAAGAGAGAAACCCTGAACTCCATCGGCCTTCTTGAACCAAGGTATCTATCCCTGGATGCCTTAGATCAGACATTTCTATAGAATTGTTTTAATTGGGACATTTTCTTGGCCTTAGAATTGTAAACTAGCAACTTATTAAATTCACCTTTTTAAAAGCCATTCCATTTCTGGTATACTGCATTCTAGCAGCCAGCAAACTGGAACACTTAGCTACTTTTTTTCTTTAACTTTTTTTATTGTATAGTATAACATATATACAAAGCAAAGAAATAAAAAAGCAATAGTTTCCAAAGCACTCTTCAAAAAGTGGTTACAGGATAGATCCCAGAGTTTGTCATGGGCTACCATATGATCCTCTTATATTTTTCCTTCTAGCTGCTCCAGAATATAGGATGCTAGAGAGTTTACATACTTTTTTATTATCACAATCGACTTTTTTCTTTCTTTTTTGTGAATAACAAAAATACAAAAAAGCTATAAATCTCCAAGCACAGCACCACAATTAGTTGTAGAACATATTTCATACTTTGACATGGGTTACAATTTCACAATTTTAGGCTTTTACTTCTAGCTGCTCTAAAATACTGGAGACTAAAAGAGATATCAATTTAATGATTCATCATTCATAGCCATTTGTTAAGTCCTATCTTCTATGTATACTTCCACCATCACGTTTGATCTTTCCATACCTCTCATTAGGGTTGTTTGGGCTATGGCAAGTCTAAATTTTTTATATTGGAAGGGTCTGTCACTAATATGATGTAGGGAGATGGAACTATCTGATGTTCTGGAGAGGCTGGGCTAGGTTTCAGGACTTATCTGGACCAGGGACCCATCTGGAGGTTGTAGGTTTCTCGCAAGTTACTTGAGTGCCTGGAACCCTTGTGGAATCTTATAAATTGCCCTAGGTGTTCTTTAGGATTGGCTGGAATGGTCCTGGCTGGGGGTTGACAGGTTATGATAGGTAGCAAGGTCTAATTGAAGCTTGCATAAGAGCAACCTCCAGAGTAGCTTCTTGACTCTATTCGACTCTCCCTGCCACTGATACTTTATTAATTACACTTTTTTTCCCCTTAAATGGGAACGTATTAGCCATGTTTTGAGGTTAGAAGTCCAAATCAAGGCATCATCAAGACGATGCTCTCTTCCTGAAGACAGACATTCTGGGGATGGTTGCCAGTGATCCTTGGTTCTTGGCTCCTGGGACACATAGCAATGCACATGGTAGCTTCTCTGGGCCTCTCCCTCCTCTCTGGGGTTCTAATGCCATTCAACTTCTATTTTCCTGGAGCTTTCCTCTATCTGCCATAATTTCATTCTACTTATAAAGAACTTCAGTAATAGGATTAAGACCCATCCTGATTGAGGTGGGCCACACCTTAATTTAAGCACCCTGTCTAAAGGTCCTACTTACGAGGGGTTCACATTCATAGGAATAGATGAAGTTTAAGAATTGTTTCCTGGGGTACATCACTCCAAACTACTACAGCACCCCACCTCTACCACCACCATGACTACCACCGAGGTATGCCAGTGGGCCTGAGCCACCAGAGCCCTGAGTTGGTCACAAACCAAGGAAGCAACAATGTCCTGGGTCTAAGTGAGAAATGACTCAGGTAGTAGGAGTGGGCTGCAGAAGGAGTGCGGATCTGAGGAGTTAGGAAGCAGAATCGACAGGGCTTGGCCAGTCCTTGAAGTGAGTGAGGTTGACTGACTCTCACCAACCACGCACTGCAAAACACTGGCCAAGACACACTCATGGTCACCTCTGTTCTATATAATTATAGTCTCTCAATAAATCCTCAATGACCTTCAAATTATATGCCCACTTTCCTCATGAGAACTCTGAAATGTAAAGAAAATTAATGACTCGACAAGATCACACAGCTAGTAAATAGAGTCAGCAGGCATGATATTCAATCTTTCTTCTGTAATAGAAATTTAGTGAAAAAAAACAGAGGTTTAAGCTATATCTCCATTCCTTCACTTCACCATTTATTCTTCAATCACCAAAGTTTAACAAGGTTTTTCAGCAATCAATACCGGTACTTATATAATGTCTATTTTTTTAAATATCTAAAATAGCATCATTATAAAGAAAGTGAAAATAGACAGAAATCAAAGTTTTACTGGAAACATCTTTTATTACATTGCCATAGCATTTACCTATCCTTGTGATACATGTACATACTTATTTAAAACATATTTATTATCATTGATTTACCTCGGACTAAGTAAGTAATCACAATGTCCTACAACATAGCACAAATGTCGAATTTCACTCAAGTATTGTTTGCAATGATTATCAAAAAAAGAACAAACAGAATTATAGGGGCTTTTGTTCAAATAAAATTATTATGATATGGAAGAATATCTAATAATACAGGAAGACTGTCACCATATCATAAAAAGTTATATATAAAAACTTATATAAAGTTATAAAAAAATTTGTGAACAAAATGATCTATGCACGCGTGCATACAGCTGTGTACAGATGGATGGCTTGGTGACTGGGATTCTAAACCCAAAGGGAAGAGAGGTTATGTCTGAACAGTTAGATTATGGATATTATGGTGCATGTATGTATGTGTGTACATAAGTATATATTTATATTTATCCCAATTTTGTTATATATGAATGTTCATAAATGCTCTATAAAGAATATATATTCTACTCTTGCAAACAGAAAACAAAAGCCATTTTTTTAAACCCCAGATTACATATAAAGATACCAAGGTACTGAAAGGCTCAGTAAAGTGCACAAAATTTTATAGCTAGATGAGCAAAGGCATGTTTGAAAGCTGGATCTCTGAATCCCTCCTTGAACCCTTAGCCTCAGCTTCAAAATACTGTAACTCTTTAATTATCTGGAAAATTAGAAATTGATTGAGTCTGTCTAAACAGTGTTAAATCCTACGTTTAGTTAAGGTTCTTTCCCTCATTTTTGTATATATTAAAAACAATTTCAATTCAAATGAAATTGGAAAAATGTTAAAAGCTTTTCTCGCTGTCAAAGTAATATAAATGTAAACAATGTGAAATATCCCTTCAGTTGGTTTAATCTAAACAACAAAAAAAAAAAATTAAGAATTCAGCCTCGTTTTACTTTTTCTCCCAGAAGATAGACTCATAATTAAACTTTTCACCTTTCCAAATTACTAATTCAGTATCCTGCACAGTGGGTGGTTTTCTTTCCAGACATTCCAATTTGGAACAATGTATAAAGCAGGACTCCCCGAATGGAATTTATAGTTAAATTTAACCAGGCATATTTTAATAAGATTAGCATATCTTTGTCTTTCAACACTAAGTAACTTACAATTAACTGAATTTAAACAGCATTTTGTTTCATCTGAAGTGAAATTCGAAGCCTTAATTTCCATATTTATTGATGTTGTACGTGGAAGGAAGTCTGAGTAAAAATTCCATGTGTCTGCCCTAAAGAGATTTCAAAATAGTCTGTTCGCCTTTTGCAGGAAGTTCATATAGACACGGAATCCCACCTACTTGATGCTGAGTTCTAGTCCAGTTCCCCATGGCTTCTGCTTGGAGCAGAAGAGAGAAGTGCCGAGATTTACAACCCTGGGTACTCTGTCTAGACAGGATGGAACTCAAGAGGCATTAGTGAGACATGGCAGCAGGTAAGAATGTCCACTCCAAAAACACCCTGGAAAGAACATTCTCAGAACCTACTGTCTTCCTCGTCTCAATCAGGGACCCCGATGAAAACTCCCAAGCGCAAACACACCAACACATCTTGCTTTTGATGAACTGAAGACTGGCCAGAGTTCTCGACAAGCACTTCCATGTGACGTAACCACAATACAACTTTTAATAAACTCAAACAGTTGGTCACTAGGAGCAGTAAAAATGGCCCTTTATCATCTTCAACATTTCCAATTTGGAGAGAGTGCTTTTACGAAGTCACTGAGTTTAAGGGTGCAATGCATAGGTATCACCCACCGAGAACTACCTTGAGGGGAGGAAAATTAATTTGGCAAATTGCTCAATCCCTCACTAGAAGCTGTGAACCCAGCAGTTGGTCACTGAAGGGACTGGTTCTGTTTACTGAATGTAATGAGTTAAAGATGAAGGTTTTCCCAAGTTTGGGGACTGTCTCTTCATGGGGCCACAAACAGGAGGATGTATAGAAATCTCTCCACCCAAAGCTAATTAGCAGCAACGCTGCATGTAAATAAGCACAGGAGGAGGTAAATAAAAGTGAAGGAAATTCCGGAGAGCTGCAAACTATCATACACAAATAGCTGCATGGCAGTAATACAGACTATGGGATGGTGAAAGAAAGTTCAGAAAAGAACTTGACAATCAAAATTACCCACATGTATTAGTGTATACTCTTAGCATCATATTATCAGATAAAATAGGGTTCTAAAATGAAACCATCATCTACTAAAATCAAGCAAATAAATAGTCTCTGCTGAAAGAAAATTTGCAACCCTTTAGAGTTAATGCTCTCTCCAAAATTAACATTTCATTATTAATTGAAACTTTTTGTGATAGAGTTGATATAAACATTAATCTGTGTTCATTTATTTGGTGTAAAACCATGGCTACAGAATAATCGCATTCATTTTTGGATGAACTCAAAGCTAAATATTTATAGAACTCTCAATATAATGTCCAAATATTTAATAATAAATGAGTTTATTAATAAGGAAAGTTATATATATATGCATTAGTATTTTACTGACATATGGAAAACATTTGGACAAATTACTCTTTCCCAGGCCTTATTTGTCCAGAATCTTCTTTGTCAGACCAATTGCTGTGCTTTTAGCTGCTGCCACTAATATCTTATAATTAATTTGTGAAATACTTTAAAAGCGTTCTGATTTATAAACAATTATTTTATCCAGCAGACTACATTTCCACTATATTTGAAGAAGCTTTTAAATGCTAACAGCAAAATATTTTACACCTGCCTCAGTGATTTACTGCAATAAAATTTCATCCAATAAGTACCTCAGGACTTAAAAGGACATGGGATACTCTAAAAATTATGATCAAAATTAGGACCCTCGGGCGGCTCCCGCGGCTCAGCAGGCAGAGCTCCGACCTGCCGTGCTGGAGGTCTGGAGTTCGATCCCTGGTGCCTCCTGCCCATATGCAAATTAAAAAAAAAAAATTAGGACCCTCCCACTCCCTGAATCAAGAAGCTTTATGGATGTCACCCACACGTCCACATACCACATTTTAAATAGTGCGCTAGAGGGCCTCCATGAGCTCATAATCCATAAATGTGTCTACATCCAATTACTACCATTGGTTGTATAATGCCATACCAAAAACTAAAAGACTAACAATTCCTCAGGGAAGAGACAGTCCCAGCAAATGTAAAACGATGACACTTGACTCACAAGGGTAAAATATCAATGTACATTCATTTTATCTTTGTGGGAGATTGGTCTTCCTAAGAGATCTAATGAATAATATTTAGTGTGTATATTCTACAGTAAAATTGAACTTCTATGGGCACCAAGTGTCTCAATTTGTAAGCTGCCAGAATGCGATATACCAGAAATGGAATGGCTATTTAAAAAGGGAATTTATTAAGTTATAAGTTAACAGTTCTAAGCCCATGAAAATGTCCAAACTAAGGCATCCAGGGAAATATACCTTGGCTCAAGAAGGCCCATGATGTCCCAGGTTTCTCTCAGATGGAAAGCCACATGGGGACATCTGCTAGCTTTTTCTCCTGGCTTTTTGTTTCATCATGCTCTACTGGGGGCGTTTTCCTTCTTCATCTCCAAAGGTCTCTGGCTGTGTGGGCTCTGTTGATTCTATTGGCTTTGAGGTTTTTCCAAAATGGTTCCTTCTTAAAGAGCTCCAGTAAGCAATTCCACCTTGAATGGGTGGAGACATATCTCCATGGAAACTTCCTAATCAAAAGTTACCACCCACAAATGGGTGGGTCACATCTCTATGGAAACAATTAAAAAGATCCCAGCCAGCAATACTGAATGAGGATTAAAGAACTTGGCTTTTCTGGTGTGCACCACAGATTCAAACTAGGACACCAAGGAAAACAGAGAAGAGGAGAAAAGCGTGGAATTTTAAAACCTGTAAGTTGACACATATGAAAAGCCAAATTTTTAAAACTATATATAAATAAAAAGCAATACAAGTGTACTCCTATAGGCACAAATATAAAGAATCAAGAAGAGAAATATCACTTCATTATGACCAGCATCCACTGCTTTCTAAAAAATAGTTAGAACTATTCTAAAATGTTATTCTTTGTTTCTATTTGTATGCTAATTGGTCAATAAAATGCAGCACTCCATGCCCTACTTTCTGTAAATTACATAAATGTCAAAAGAGATAACTTTGGTATTTTGTCTGGCACTGCTCCTTTCCCACACAACCACAAAGTGTTGGTGTAGACAAACCGAGAACAATGAAATGGTCAGCCAATCCCTGTGGACAATAGACTAACTTTACATATGACTTGTGGAAACATCAGAAATTTTAGAAGATAGAGATTTTGAATGGAAAGAACAGGAAATGGCAAAAATTTAATCTGTACTTGTGTCAGCCTCAAAATTATAATTCACTAGGTTCTGAATGTTTTAGAGAAGAGTAATTACCAACTAACTTCAGATTATGTTGAAATTATTTAGGAAAAATGATACCATAACATTTTGCATGGCATTTGCAGACAGGACCCCAAAACTACACAAACAGGAATTACGTCAGCTAGGCCTTTGGGTATCATAATGACTAGGCTGAACACTCTATTTTTAAAAGGATAAATCCCAGAAGTTTACCCTTACTTTGGATCTAGTTTACTAACCTTGAAACACCCCAACCAGGCAGCAGAGTGGCTGGGGAAATGAAAAGGGAAAAGAAAGTGACGCTATATGAATACAATATTGAATGTGAAGACTGAAATCCAATGAGCAAGTATCCCATCAAGTTATTTCTTTTTTAATCTAAAATTTAAGTTTTATTAATTTTTAATTAAATTATATGCAAATGTATTCATTTTGTAAAAAATACAAATGATGCAAAAATAAGTAATTTCCTCATTCAATCCCACTCATCTCCAGAGGTAACGACTATTATCAATCTGGTGTGTATACTATGAAATTTCTGTTATGCATATACATAATATATGGAATATATACTTATATTGTGTGTGTGTTGGGAGTATTAGGTGTATATGTTTTGGCAACTGGCTTTAATCCTCTAAAATGTGTCTTTTAAGGGCCATGTGCAGGTTTGAAACTATTATCTATCCCAGAAAAGCCATGTTTTAATCCTGATCCAATCTTGTGAGGCCAGACCTATTGTTTACAGTGGAAACCTTTGATTAAATAGTTTCCATGGAGATTAATCCACTCAACTGTGGGTGTGGCCTTTTGATAAGATGGAGATGTGACCCCACCAAGGTGAGCCTTGATTAGTTTACTAAAGTCCTTTAAAAGGGGAGACATTTTGGAGAAAGCTTGAAAGTCAACATGAGACCCTGACATTTGGAGATGCAGAGCCCAGAAGTGGTTACCATGTGCCTTACCATGAGATGCTAAGCAAGCCAGAACCCAGAGCTTGGTCCTGGAGAAGCTAAGTGAAGGCCCACAGACATAAGAGGAAACCACTGGCATCAGAAGCTGGAAACAGTGGAACCAGAAAAAAGGACCAGCAGATGCCAGCCGTGTGCCTTCCCATGTGACAGACATTGGCCTTTTTTGAATCAAGGTGTCTTTATTTGAATGCCCTAGTTTGGACATTTTTATGGCCTTAGAACTGTAAACTTGTAACTTCATAAATTCCCCATTTTCAGAGCCATTCCATTTCGGCATTCAGGCAACATTAACAAACCAAAATAAGCCATATAAATGACCTATCACATGTTCTTTAACTCTTTATGATATTCAATTCACAGATATTTTTTGTTACCACTCCCTAACTAATGTACATTTCAATATACCAACTGTGTTGTATTTCATTTCATTAGTTACTGATTTTCTTCTATGGCAAAAGAAGCAGTGAAATAATCCTCTTGTATATGTCTAGTTGTACATCTATGTAAGTGCTCCTCTAGCACAGACATCAAAGAATGCATTTGTTTTATATTATTAGATTATAAAAATGGCCAAAAATTATCTCCATCCTTATATACACACTCTATAGCAATGTCACTTTTCATCTCCTCTCATCAAGAAGTGCCATCTTCTGGGCTTAGCCACATGACTTTGTTTTTGATCCACAGGACATTAACAAACATAATGCAAGCAAATGCTTAAGAAAGGTCTGTGCATTGAAGCATACCTTCTCTAGCTGTCCTCTGGAAGTCTGAGATCATCAGGTGAAGAAGCCCAGGCTAGTCTACAGGAAGATGGGAGCCCATGTGGAATGGAGGCCAGATGTTCCAGTTGAGACCTACCCAGAAGAACCAGCTTGCCAACCCCAGACAAGTAAATGAAGCCATCTAAGAACTCCAGCCTCAACGGAGCTAGCCCAGACTGGAAGAATTGCCTGGCCAAGACGCGAAAGTATAAGAATCAATAAATGCTTATTATTTCTAAACTGCTAAGTTTTGGAATGGTCTGTTACACAGCAAGAGCTAACTAATTAAAAGAAATAAAATCAAATTGGCTGCACCATTTAATACTCATACCAGCAGGCTATGAGAGTTTTCATTTCCTCACACCCTTGGCATCACTTCAGAGAAAAATGATCAGGTAATTCACTTTACCTGAATAAAAAAGAGATGCAAACTCCCAATAAAAATACAAAAGACATTCTCTCTTCTCTCAGCATAATAATGAACGAATTTACTCTTTCACAGACCACCTTTTCTTGTCGTGCTTATTTAAAGCTGCAAAGCACTAGCTTGGAAAAATGTATTGGCAGGCACATGAGCTGCAGTAGAAGGTGAGAGCCCAGAACCTGTCAGGCAAAGGAACTTTCTGGTACCTCTGGTTAGTGACTCTCCCCAAGGGAAACCTCCAGCCTACAGTCTTCTAGCCACTCTAAAGCTGGGGATCACATGTCCCAGAAGCCCTTACCTATGATTTCAAAAGCTACACAATAGAGCAGAGATTTTAAAACCACACTCTGAAAGCCAAGATTTCACAGAGCTGCATCAGAAACCGAAAAAAGCACTCAAATTTCCTGGTAGAAGATCAGCTTAAGTGTTTTAAAAATGTAAAAACCAGGGTGGGCCACAGTGGCTCAGCAGGCAGAGTTCTGGCCTGCAATGCTGGAGACATGGGTTCGTTTCCCAGTGCCTCTCCATGCAAAAAAAAAAAAAAAGTAAAAGTAAAAATAAACACATTGTAATAGGAAAACTGCAGTGTTTTCAGAGGGTCCAGGGAAAGCAGACTGGGCCAATGCAAAAACATCCCAGCCACAAAACACCCAGAAATGCAAGAAAAAAATTTAATGCAGAGCCAAACTCAGAAGATGGAAAGAGAAATACCCAACAGCCAGAAATAAAGAGCCAAAAGCCAGAGGGATGAGCAGGGGTGGAAGGGGAGGAAAGAGCCTATGCTAAGAAGCAAGTGAGCTGCTGAATTATGACAGAAACAAGGAAGGGCTTCTCTCCTAGCGGAGGGCACATGAGAAAAGCCTTGACCACTGACTGACAGGGGACAAAAACAAGGAAGTTTAAATACATATTTGGTATAGATTTTTAACAAGATTATAGATTATAGAGTGATTTGTAGCAAGCTTTTCACTTAATATATTGTGAATGAGAATTATTTTGTTAATAAATAGAGCCATGCATCATCATTTTAAAATACTGGATATCTTTCCCATTCGAGAGATGAACCCTGGTTCCTTTAACCATGCTTGTGTTATCAGACACAGGATATTTAGATGATTTGGATTTATTTAGATTCTTTCCACTTTTTTAAACCTTATAAACAACATTCAGTAAGTATCCTCCTCCACTCAGCTTAGCTTGTTTGGCCACTATTCCCACAGAATATGCCCTTAGAATTGGGGCTGGCATAGAGTTTTTTTTAAATTGAGATATATTATATATTCATTTACCATACAACCATCCAAAGTGTATAATCAGTGGTTCATAGTATCATCATAGATAGCTGTGCATTCATCATCACAATCGATTTTTGAACATTTTCATTACTCCAAAAACAAATAAATAAAAGGTAAAAAAGAACACTTAAAACATCCCATTCCCCATCCCTCCACTGTTTATTTTTTGTCTTTTTTCTTTTCTTACTCCTCTATCCATACACTGGATAAAGGACGTGTCAGTCACATGGTGTTCACAGTCACAGGGACACACCTTAAAACCTCAATTATCTTCATGAATAAAGGCCATTGGATAACAGTTCAATGGTTTCCGGTATTTCCCTCTAGCTATTCCAATACCCCAGCAACTGAAAGGCGTTATCTATATACTGCATAAGAATAACCTCCAGGATAACCTCTAGACTCTGTTTGAAATCTCTCAGCCACTGAAACTTTATTTTCTTTCATTTCTCTTCCCCCTTTTGGCCAAGAAGGCTTTCTCATTCCCATGTTACCAGGGGGCAAACTCATCAGGAATCTTATTTTTAAAACTGAAGACACAGCCAGATTTAGAACCTAATTTACAAACTTAGGTTTTGTAATTAACGTGATTATGTAATTACGTTAATTATTTTGTAATTAATGTAATGTCCAATCCAGTAAAGAAGAAGAAAGAAAACTTGATCAATCCAATAGAATGCAAGAAAGGAGAGATAAACATTACAAAGAGAAGATACATCAAAGAGAAAGCAGAATAAAGCATAAAATGACATTTATATCTTTATATATAAAGTAAATATATATAATTTTATATATATAAATATTTCACTAACTCTAAGGTGTAATTTGTTCACATTTTAGCATCTCTGAAATCAGAACTCATATTTCCATTGATGATGTATTAAAATCACTGTCATCATGCTGGCATTGTGAGCCAGACATTAGCATCTAAGCATACACAAACATCAACAATGCCAGCTTCAAAACTTGCATAATGGGTGTCAGCACCTCAGAAGAAAACCTTGGAAACAACAATGGAGCAATATTTTAATCTTAGGAACCAACCCATTGTGGAGATGAAGTGATAATGTGATGACTCAAGCAGGATTAACAATATTCTCCAAGCTGAATTCAAAAAGAGGTTTGTTTTGCATAATTAGAAAGCTAGTCTAAGAGCCAATACTAATGGCTTTTAGTTCTTTTAAAAACTGCTGTATCAACAATGCTCTTGATAGTATAGGGATGATAGGGCCTTGAAAGACACAAACATTGATGGCCCTGGGTCAAAATCTCATTCAGAATAGTTAAATTCTGAATGTGACAGTTTTAAAAAATAACTTTAATAATTTGATTCACTTACATGGATGCCAAGGATCGATACATGGTTTTTTAGATGTATTTAATTCTAAAGGAGCTCTTTAGTAACTTCAAAGTAAAAATTGTGTCATTATTTAATTAGCAATTTTTTTTAGAGTAAGTAGGTAAGAAATGCATTGAGTATACCTGCAGAGAAAGGAGTGTGCAGGTACTCTTACAAGTAAAGAAAGATGAAACACAAGAGGCAATAGGAAATGTGGGCCTTTTGCTTTATAGATTAGCTTTACTTATTCCCCCTCCCCCCCTCCCTTGTTCAGGGTTCTTCCTTCTACCCTCCACTCTCCCCAGGGTGGTGCCTGGTGGTAA
>PVIY010018819.1:0-46875 GCA_004026745.1 Myrmecophaga tridactyla | reverse complement strand
AAGTGTCAATGGCTGAGAGATTCCAAACAGAGTTGAGAGGTTATCCTGGAGCTTATTCTTACGCATTAAGTAGATATCACCTTGTTATCCAAGATGTAATGGAGAGGCTGGAGGGAACTGCCTGAAAATGTAGAGCTGTGTTCCAGTAGCCATGTTTCTTTTATTTATTTATTTTATTAATTAAAAAAATTAACAACAAACAAAAATATTAACTTATCATTCCATTCTACATATACAATCAGCAATTCTCAATATCATCACATAGTTGCATATTCATAATTTCTTAGAACATTTGCATCGATTTAGAAAAAGAAAGAAAAAGACAACAGAAAAATAAATAAAATGATAACAGAAAAAAAAGATTATACATACCATACCCCTTACCCTTCGCTTTCATTTATCACTAGCATTTCAAACTAAATTTATTTTAACATTTCTTCCCCCTATTATTTATTTTTATTCCATATGTTCTACTTGTCTGTTGATATGGTAGATAAAAGGAGCATCAGACACAAGGTTTTCACAATCACAGAGTCACATTGTGAAAGCTATATCATTGTTCAATCATCGTCAAGAAACATGGCTACTGGAACACAGCTCTACATTTTCAGACAGTTCCCTCCAGCCTCTCCACTACATCTTGAACAACAAGGTGATATCTACTTAATGCGTAAGAATAACCTCCAGGATAACCTCTCCACTCTGTTTGGAATCTCTCAGCCATTGACACTTTGTCTCATTTCACAATTCCCCCTTTTGGTCAAGAAAGTTCTCTCAATCCCTTGATGTTAATTCTCAGCTCATTCTAGGGTTTTTCTCAATCCCTTAATGCTGAGTCTCAGCTCATTCCAGGATCTCTGTCCCACGTTGCCAGGAAGGTCCACACCCCTGCAAGTCATGTCCCACGCAGAGAGGGGGAGGGTGGTGAGACTGCTCGTTGTGTTGAGTAGCCATGTTTCTTGATGATGATTGTATAATGATATAGCTTTCACAGTGTGACTGTGTGATTGTGAAAACCCTGTGTCTGATGCTCCTATTATCTACCTTGTCTACAGATGAGTAGAACATATGGAATACAAATAAATAATAGGGGGAACAAATGTTAAAATAAATTTAGTTTGAAATGCTAGTGATCAATGAAAGGGGATGGTAAGGGGTATGGTACGTATAATTTTTTTTCTGTTTTTGTTTTATTTTTCTGTTGTCTTTTTATTTCTTTTTCTGAGTTGATGCAAATGTTCTAAGAAATGATCATGATGATGAATATGCAAGTATGTGATGATATTGTGAATTACTGATTATGTAGAATGGAATGAGCATATGTTAGGAATGTTTGTTTTTCTTTCTTGTAATTTTTTTTAATTAACAAAAAAATAAAATTACAGATCTAAGAAGTGCAGCATACCCCAAACAAAATAGATCCAAATAGACGTACTCCAAGACACTTACTAATCAGAATGTCAGATGTCAAAGAGAAAGAGAGAATTTTGAAAGCAGCAAGAGAAAAGCAATCCATTACATACAAGGGAAGCCCAAATAGACTATGTAGATTTCTCAGCAGAAATCATGGTGGTGAGAAGACAGTGGTATGATATATTTAAGACACTAAAAGAAAAAAAACTGCCAACCATGAATTCTATATCCAGCAAAACTGTCCTTCAAAAATGAGGGGGAAATTAAAACATTTTTAGACAAAAAATCATTAAGAGAATTTGTGACCAAGAGACTGGCTCTGCAAGAAATACTCACATGAGCACTAGAGACAGATAGGAAATGTCAGCAGAGAGGTGTGGAAAAGAGTGTAGAAATGGAGACTATCAGTAAAGGTAAAAAGAAGAAAAATTAGATATGACATATAAAATCCAAAAGGAAAAATGGTAGAAGAAAGTAATATCCTTACAGTAATAACACTAAATGTTAATGGATTAAACTCCCCAATCAAAAGATATAGACTGGTAGATTGGATGAAAAAACAGGACCCATCTATATGCTGTCTACAGGAGGCACATTTTATATCCAAGGATAAACATAGGGTGAAAGTAAAAGGTTTGGAAAAGATATTTCATGCTACCAACAATCAGGAAAGAACAGAAGTAGCTATACTAACATCCAGCAAATTAGACTTCAAATGTAAAACAATTAAAAGAAACAAAGACACTATGTATTTATAAAAGGAACAATTCAACAAGAAGACATAACAATCATAAATATTTATGCACTGAACCAGAGTGCTCCAAAATACATGAGGCAAACACTGAAAAGAGAAATAGTCACATCTACCATTATAGTTGGAGACTTCAATTCCCTGCTCTCATCAATGGACAGAACATCTAGACAGAGGATCAATAAAGAAACAGAGAATTTGAATAATCAATAAATGAACTAGACTTAACAGACATTTATAGAAAATTACATCCCACAACAGCAGGATACACCTTTTTCTCCAGTTCTCATAGATCATTCTCAAGGATAGACCATATGCTGGGTCACAAAGCAAGTCTCAATAAATTTAAAAAGATTGAAATCATACAAAGTACTTTCTCAGATCATAAAAGAATGAAGTTGGAAACCAATAGCAGGCAAAGGGCCAGAAAATTCACAAATATATGAAGGCTCAACAAGACTCTCTTAAACAACCAATGGATCAAGGAAGAAATTACAAGAGAAATCAGTAAATATCTCAAGGCAAATGAAAATGAAAACAGAACATATCAAAATTTATGGGATGCAGCAAAGGCAGTGCTAAGGGGAAATTTATTGCCCTAAATGCCTATATCAAAAAAGAAGAAAGAGCAAAAATCCAGGAATTAACTGTTCACTTGGAAGAACTAGAGAAAGAACAGCAAACTAACCCCAAAGCAAGCAAAAGGAAAGAAATAATGAAGATCAGAGCAGAAATTGAAAACCTGAAAACAATCGAGAAAATCAATAAAACCAGAAGTTGATTCTATGAGAAAAGCAATAAGATTGATGGACCCTAAGCAAGATTGACAAAAAGAAGAAGAGAGAGGATGCAAATAAATAAAATCAGAAATGGAAGAGGAGACATAACCACTGACCTTGCAGAAGTAAAAGAGGTAATGAGAGGATACTATGAACAACCTTATACTATTATTAACTAGTATTATTTATACTAATAAACTAGACGTTGTGGATGAAATGGACAACTTCCTAGAAAGGCATGAACAGCAAACATTGACTCAAGAACAAATAGATGACCTCAATAAACAAATCACAAGTAAAGAATTGAATTAGTCATTAAGAAGCTCCCCCCAAAATAGTCCAGGACCAGATGGCTTCACATGTGAATTATACCAAACATTCAAGAAAGAATTTGTACCAATCCTGCTTAGACTCTTCAGAAAAATTGAAGAAGAGAGAAGGATACCTAACTCATTCTATGAAGCTAATATCACTCTCATACCAAGCCAGGCAAAGATACTACAAGAAAAGAAAATTACAGACCAATCTCTATAATGAATATGATGCAAAAATCCTCAACAAAATTCTTGCAAATCGAATCCAGCAGCACATTAAAAGAATTATACACCATGACCAAGTAGGATTCATCCCAGGTATGCAAGGATGGTTCAGCATAAAATCAATTAATGTAATATGCCATATCTACAAATCAAAGCAGAAAAACCACATGATCATCTTGATCAATGCAGAAAAAGCATTTGAACAAATCAACATCCTTTCTTGTTGAAAACACTTCTTGTTGAAAAGGATAGGAATAGAAGGGAATTTCGTCAACATGATAAAGGGAATATATGAAAAACCCGCAACTAACATCATCCTCAATGGGAAAAACTGAAAACTTTACCCCTAAGATCAGGAACAAGACAAGGATGTCCACTGTCACCATTGTTATTCAACATTGCGTTGGAAGTTCTAGCCAGAGCAATCAGACAAGGACAAGAAATAAAAGGCATTAAAATTGGAAAGGAAGAAGTAAAACTCTCACTGTTTTCAGATGATATGATACTATATGTTGAAAATCCCAAAAAAATCCACAGCAAAACTACTAGAGCTAATAAATGAGTACAGCAAAGTGGCAGGTTACAAGGTCAACATTCAAAAATCTGTAGTGTTTCTATACTCTAGTAATGAGCAATCTGACAGGGAAATCAAGAAAAAATTCAATTAACAATTGCAACCAAAAGAATAAAATATTTAACTAAAATTTAACTAAGGATACAAAAGTATTGTGAGCCATTCATTGTACACCATACAAAGAAAACTACAAGAAATGGCTAAAAGAAATTATAGAAGACATAAGTAAATGGAAGGGCATACCATGTTCATGGATTGGAAGACTAAATATAGTTAAGATGTCAATTCTACCTAAATTGATATATCAATTCAATGCAATACCCATTAAAATTCCAAAACCTACTTTTCAGAATTAAAAAAACCAATAACAAGGTTTATTTGGAAGGGCAGGGTGCCCTGAATAGCAAAATGTATCCTGAGAAAAAAAATGAAGTTGGATGTCTCACACTACCTGACTTTAAGGTGTATTACAAAGCTACAGTAGTCAAAAAGCATAGTACTGGCATAAAGATAGATATACTGACCAGTGGAATCGAATAGAGTATTCAGATATAGACCCTCTCATCTATGGACAATTGATCTTTCATAATTCATATTTTAAAACTTTCACTTATGTGTGAGACTAAAGCAAAAAATGTTTATTTGATACAAAATTTATATTTCGACTAGTGCATTTACTGATACAACTTATATGGATAGTTTAACTGAACACCATAAGTACATGGAACCTTGAATAGGGCATGAGTTTTTGTTCATTTGTCCAGAATGATACCCTGATAAATCCCAGAGTGATTGAACACTGAATAAAAGAGTATTTGCAAGGTCCTCTTGGCAGAATGGTGAAAAAGGGGTGAAAATTTAAATTCCGCATTTGGAGAATTCCTAATATTCTTGCAAGCAGTGGGGACAACCAAATCAATACGACAAGCCCTCAATCTTGGGGTTTGTTCATATAAAACGTATACCTGCAAAGGACAGACTAAGCCTACTTAAAATTAGGCCTAAGAGTCACCCCCAGAAAACCTCTTTTGTTGCTCAGATGTGGCCTATCTCTCTCTCAGCCAACATGGCAAGCAAACTCACCACCGTCCCCCTTTCTACATGGGACATGACTCCCAGGGGTGTAAACCTCCCTGCCCACATGGGCCAGAAATCCTAGAATGAGCTGGGACTCAGCGTGAAAGGATTGAGAAAACCTTCTCGACTGAAAGGGGGATGAGAGAAATGAGACAGAATAAAGTGTCAGTGGCTGAGAGATTTCAAACACAGTCAAGAGGTTATCCTGGAGGTTATTCTTATGCATTTTAGTTTAAGGTGTATTAGAGAGGCTAGAGGGAAGTGCCTGAAACTGTAGAGCTGTGTTCCAGTAGCCATGTTTCTTGAAGATGAACTTATAATAATAATAGATTTTGCAACGTGACTATGTGATTGTGAAAACCTTGTGTCTGATGCTCCTTTTATGTACGATATTGACAGATGAGTAAAAATTATGGATTAGAAATAAATAAATAATAGGGGGAATAAATGTTAAAATAAATTGAGTAGATTGAAATACTAATGAACAATGAAAGGGAGTGGTAAGGGGTATAGAAGAAAAATAGGGGGAACAAAGTTTAAAATCTATTGAGTAGATGGAAATACTAGTAGTCAATGAGAGGGAGGAGCAAGGGGTATGGTTTTTTTTTTGAATTTTTCCTTTTTTCTTTTTATTTCTTTTTCTGGAGTGATGCAAATCTTCTAAAAAATAATCATGGTGATGATTATACTACTTTATGATGATATTGTGAGCCATTCATTGTACACCATACACAGAATATTTATTAAGAATGTTCATGTTTATATGGTGTTTTGGTTTGATAATGCAAAATAAATTAAAAATAAATAAAGAGAGGAGGTGAACAGAAAAAAAAAAGAATAGGCATGTGAAAGCTGGACCCCATTGCAATTTTAGTCCCAGCTTTCATAAATGATGTTGTGAACTTCCAAATAAGTGTCAATGCAGCTTCCCATGATAAGTGATGAGGGAGCCTCCTCCGTGTGTATCACCCTCAGACTCTCTCAGAGCACTTCAGAACCTAGGGGTTCTGGAACATGGGAAGGCGAGGTCAGACCCCAAGGTGAGGGCTGACCTTGGGCTTGTGGAAAGCTTTTGTGTGGGTGCTGGGCAAGCAGACATTTCCTAGTTCTCTCGCCGTGCCCTGGTTCTGCGTGGATCTGGCTACAAGAAACATTTGAACTGCCTCAATTCTGTGATCCCAGATGATGCTTTCTATCCCAGGAGATGGGCTATAGGGCAGGGCAGGCCTGGAACCCCCTGCAGCTCCCGGGTGCAGCTCAGGGGCTCAGTAATGGATGTCAGGGGGTGCTGGAGCAAACAGGACCTGCCTGGCAGGATGGTGACAAGTGTGCTGTGTCGTGCAGATTTCTCATTTGCTTCAAACCCCCTTCAGCCTAGGACACTGTTTGCTTCTGTTCCAGGTCATTATGCATCCATTAAAACCCCGGATCTCAATCACAAAAGGCATCATCTCTATCGCTGTCATCTGGACCATGGCTACGTTCTTCTCACTCCCACACGCTATCTGCCAGAAATTATTTACCTTCAAGTACAGGTGAGATCCTGATCAACCAGTGGGGAACAGCCTGGGGTCTTGGAGGAGCTTGTTCCATGCTTCTTTCCTAAGCATTGGTTGGGACCTTGACAAAGGCAAAGCCAAGCCCCCTCTGAATCCACACCTCAGGCTTCCAGGAATGATGCTGCTTGTGAGTTACCTGCCTCCCAATCCATATTGGATCCTGGTCTATATCTGTCCTCTTGATTTGTTTCTACTTTCTCTTTTGTTCTCTTCTCCACAACTTCCTTCTTATTCTCTTTCCAGTTTCTCTGCGAGGGCAAAGCAACAGATAAGAGCTTCTGTCACTACAGGCCTGTGCTCACACAGCCCGAGATTTGACATCATCATGGTCTCATTTACAATGAGCAATGTCACACTACCTACAAACAGAAATATGCATGTATGTGTGTGTCTGAGGCAGGGCTCTCTAGCTCTCCCCCTCCATTCTGGTTCAGAGTTCTTTATCATTATTTCATAGAATGGAAATGTGTTTCAAAGCACTCATGTTATCTTTAAGCACTTATGTGCTACTGGTTCATTAAAGGTGATCATCCCTGTCACACTGAAAGTTTGGAGACAGCTGGCCCCGTTTCTGATTTTGCTACCCCGTGTCCCTAGCACCAAGTCTTCTATCTCCACATAGTGTGCCCTCCATACATATTTACTGGGTGAATGAATGGATGAATGAGTGATCTTAGAGCTACTTTCGTCATTTTGTGGTTGTTTTAGTTAGGGTTCCTTAGAGGCAGTCACTGAGATGAAGGCACACTGTGCAAGGAAGTGCTCCCAGAAGTAGCAGGTGTCCTCAAGCAGGACAAGGAAGGGGAGAGGCAAGGCAGGCTAGGGTCTCAGGTGAAACTGCAGCCCAGCCCGCAGCAGGTTCTGGAGCATAAATGAGAAGGCAGAGTTTGCCCTGCTTGAGACAAGGGAGTTTCAAATTTCCTCCATCTCTGAGCCCTTAGTTTCAGGGCTCTGAAGAATAGGGAGACTCCCAGCTACTCTGGCTCCTGTGAATCTGGGTGAAGTGTCTTTAGTGGCTCTAGGCATCAGCAGTTACTTGCTGGCACTCCAGACTAGCAAAGGGAAGCTGAGGGAAACCTGGCCATGTACTGCCAGTTCTGCTCCAGCAGCCATAGACTGCTCTGCCTGAAACACACGCACACACACACACACACACACACACACACACACACACGCATGCATGCACCCCTGTGACGTAAATCCTGAAGTGCTGAAGGCCGGTTCCAATTACTTTACAAGAGCCCCTCCATGAATTCTAGGATATTGGAATGAATTGAATATCCAGATCCTCAACATTTGGACTCCCTGTTTGCCTTTACACATGAAGGAGTGTGAGTGTGTGTGTGTAAAGAGAGTTTTCTCTTACTTTCACTGGTAGTGGCCACCAGCACAAATAACGAGCAAGAAGCCATATGGACATCCCTAAAAAGTTGAAGAGGACTGCAGATTCATGTCATATAAAATAAATACTTATTGTATGGGTGGCAGAAGGTAGGAATAATGGATTAATTCAGGCTTTGTCACTCACATTCTCAAAGCCTGCCGTTTCTTTGCCCCATTCCTTAGTTTTCCCCTCAGGAATTGGAATGGGTAGTACAATGGGGAATCCCAGTATTTCATGAATCCATGGCACTCCAAACATGAATTAGTTCAAAGACCAAGAACATTAGTGATTTATTTATCCACTCAACAAATAGTTATATGGTCTCAACTATGGGCCAGGAATAATACAAGGACACAGAGAGATTCAAGTCAATTTTTTCTTTGAAGAGCCCCAGCCTTGTGGGGAACCAGAGATAGAGTCAGATGGTTAGACTACAGCATAGAAAATGCTCTAACAGAAGGATATACCAGGAGCCCAGTGAAGGGAGGAAGGGAGAGCCCAGTGCTTCTTGGGATGGGACCTTTCCACACTTGCCTTTCTCTTTCTCTCTTTCTCTGTCTCTCCTGCTCAGTGAGGACATTGTCCGCTCCCTGTGCCTACCAGACTTCCCTGAGCCAGCTGACCTCTTCTGGAAGTACCTGGACTTGGCCACCTTCATCCTGCTGTACATCCTGCCGCTCCTCATCATCTCCGTGGCCTATGCCCGTGTGGCCAAGAAGCTGTGGCTGTGCAACACGATCGGCGACGTGACCACTGAGCAGTACCTTGCCCTGCGGCGCAAGAAGAAGAAGACCATCAAGATGCTTATGCTGGTGGTGGGCCTCTTTGCCCTCTGCTGGTTCCCCCTCAATTGCTATGTCCTCCTCCTGTCCAGCAAGGTCATCCGCACCAACAATGCCATCTACTTCGCCTTCCACTGGTTTGCCATGAGCAGCACCTGCTACAACCCCTTCATCTACTGCTGGCTCAATGAGAACTTCAGGGTTGAGCTGAAGGCACTTCTGAACATGTGCCAAAGGCTGTCCAAGTCTCAGGAGGACAGGCTGCCTTCCCCAGTTCCTGCCTTCAGGGTGGCATGGACAGAGAAGAACAATGACCAGAGAGCTCCACTAGCCAATAACCTCCTGCCCTCTTCCCACCTGCAATCTGGGAAGACAGACCTGTCCTCTGTGGAGCCCATTGTGGCAGTAAGCTAGAGGAGGTTGGAAAGAGGCAGGAGGAGGGACCTGTCTCCAGCTGAGGTTGGAAAAAAGCCTGAAGAGATGGCCTGTTCTCTCACCCTGTAACAGTGCTGGAAACAACTCATGCAGAAGCGATAGGCCTCTCAAATTTCTAGAAAAATCTGCCCAGCTTCTTAGCCCCATTTGGTGTGAAAACTGAAAGGCAACTACTAACCAGATACGTGTTTAAGTATTATAGTCTAAGAAATGCTGTGAAGCATATCACAGCAAGAACTGAGGACAACTTTAGCCCAGATGGGTGCTGAGTCATTTATTGCTCCAACTGTCAGGCAGCTGGCTTGGGTACAACTTTCCCTACTGCTGAGCATCTATAAAAGAACCCTGAGTCATACTTTGGGTGTGGCACACCCAGATATGCACAGCTCTGCTTTAAAAAGTTCATTGGCCAGTGAAAAATTAGCTGGTGCTGAGATTTCCTGTCTTTCTAAAAGTTGGACCAGGATGAATCATGAGCCTGCTCTGGCCTGACCATGGGCAAGAGAAGAAGGAACCAATTTGGGTTCTTGAAACAGAGGAATTACTGCATTTTTCCTACCAGAAGAAATAATTAGAACTTGAAAAAATTCAGAAAAACATAAAGAAGAAAATAAAAATCACTGCCTTATCCCACCAACTTGTGATAATGGCATATTACTCGTTATATGTGCTGTGAATTTATTTGCAAC
This sequence comes from Myrmecophaga tridactyla, assembly GCA_004026745.1. Classification (NCBI taxonomy): domain Eukaryota; kingdom Metazoa; phylum Chordata; class Mammalia; order Pilosa; family Myrmecophagidae; genus Myrmecophaga; species Myrmecophaga tridactyla. Next base: position 36,893 of record PVIY010018819.1, on the reverse strand, counting down.
TTTTTCTCTACGTGTGTGTGTTTTATTTTTTTCATTCTAAATTGCAGTTTTCTATTTAGATTGCAATGATAGCAGGAAATGAGCATGGCAGAGCTCTTCTCCCAAGAGTAGGGGCCACCAGAAGAGTTGGAAGGAAAGGTGGGAGAGGAACCCAAGGTAACGACTGTCTAGGCCTGACAGATCTAGACCTATTGGGTACGGTGTGGGAAGGGCCTGGCTGAAGTACCCCTCCTCAGATGGTGGCCATCGGGATGAGCCAGGGGACAAAACTCAGCCAGAAAGCAGAATTTCTTCTCTTTTGCAATCATCTAGAAACAAAAGGAGGTGAAAAATTGTTCTGCTTTTCAAAGGAGATAAGGGAACAGGCTTTCTGAAGTGCTTGGAAATAATTGTGCTTAGATACCTCATCTTCCTAAGCTGTCTAGACAGACCATTTCTCTGTGTTGTCTGAAAAATAAGGCATGTTTAAACCAGTTCCTGAAAGAAGACTCACCATCAACATGGCCTTGAAGGCTGGGTTGTCAAGGCCTCACCTTTCATTTACAGAAACTTCTGGGATGGTGGTGATATTCCTTAAGTACCCAAGTTGCCAGAGAAATCTCATTCTGGAGATGGAATGTTTTCATCACTTTCCATGTGGTCCTGATCGATTCATTGAGTCACCCAGAAGAGAGACATGACAGGCAGGATCAAGCTTCATTCACCTAACCTGCTCTCAGGCAGGCTGTAGGCTTCTTTCTACCCTAATAGAACATGAAAGCAGACCATGGTCAGGGGGCTGAATAGGAGCCTGAGGTCAGGGGAGGAAGGAGTTTGTTCAGGGATCACTCAGACCTCTTGGCTACTAATTGAGACTGAAGAAGGCCATGCCATCTTCTTCCTGGGTGATGGTATGTGGGGCTGATTATATTCTTCTCACTATTTATGAGGATGTTTGACAGTTTTTCAGAGAGAAAACAGGTTTTAAAAATCATTTTCTGAATAACAGGTAAAGAAGTGATTTGCATGGGGGCAGAAAGAGACTTTTGAGCCCATAGGAATCCACAAATGGATTTTTCAGGCCAAACTGCTCCTGAGCAATGAGACTATACCTGTGCTTAAGGTCTCTTGTGGTGTCAAGAAGCAATTAATGGTTTCTTCCTAATGCTGCCATAGAAAATCTAGGCAACAGAGTGACAGGAGGCACTGGGAATATGGAAAGTTTGCCTGCTCTCAAAATTATGGTGGAAACATCCGTTGTTCCTATTTTTGTGGGGGTGGGGTGGGAGGTGGAAGGTGGGTGGTCTAGAAATACTGCCAAATCACAGAGATGACCCGATGGCCATTAGGTCCGAGTCTCCTTACCAATAGACTGCCAGGCACCCAGACTGTCTGTTCCTCGTGTACACTGGGTATCTTAGGGCAAAAGTGATTTGTATTTGTGAATGTGAAATTTGTAAAACTTGATTTGTTCCCAATGTGCTATAAAAAGTACTACTTTATTGTAAATTGCTCCGGTTTCAAGAAAATATATTTGGGGTATGTGTGGACTGTGCCTCTTGGATTTGTGAGTTTGTCCTATTTGGTAACCTTTGAAGTTGGGATCAACAGCAACAAGAGAGCCCAAAGATCATCTACCCCAAACCCTGCCTTTTACAGATGAGGAAGCTCAAACACTAAGAGATTAAAAATCCTGTCCAAAAACCTCTAACTCTTAGTCTAGTGCTTCTTTCCCTGAGTCGGCTGCCAAAACCCCTCTGTGCTGCTGCTGGGTCAGTGCTGCCTGCTTGAACCTGGGACTCCATCTGTTATTTGGAGCTCCTGGAGCAGTTCTCTCCCTCAGCAGTGCACAGTGGGTTCAGCTTTCCCAGAGTTTACCGTGCTTTCTGCCTCATTTGGGCATGGTATCCTTCTATCCTACCAGGTAACCAGATAGGAGCTTCTATCACAGGCATATTTTCCATCTGAATGATGCTATTCAAAGCCCAGGAAATTAATTTTAAAAGATTTCACAGAAAATTGTAAATAGGGGGTAATTTGCTGAGCCTTGAAGATAATTTGAGATTAAAATGATAGGCAACAGAGAAGGAAAACGAACTAAGGGTGGTGGATACTTCACACATCCCAGTCTCTTCTGACCATATGCTCTCATTTACCCCCAAACAGTTCTCTTATGTGGGCATTATTATTCCTACATTGCAGATGAGGAAACTGAGACACAGGAAACTTAAGTTACTTCCTACAAACCACGCAGCTAAATTTGGAAAATGCTACCCTCTTGGAGATTAGCCCTTTAAAGATTCTGAAAGGTATGTTGAAAAGAATCTTTTTTTTTTTTTTAATCCAGTGTTCTCCAAATTTCCTTGATTATGAAAAACCTTTTCTTTTTTTTTGGTATAAAACACTTGTTAACTTCCCTAAGAACTAGCAATTCAGTTACATGCTTTTCCCCCTGAATTTTGTATGAGTTATCTTTCAATCAAACTTTATTTCTTGGCTTCCATCACCCTTTTAAAATGTATTCATTTGTGTAATCTTTCCCTATCCCTAGATGAAAACTTAAACAGATTCTATGACATTTTAAAAATAAATTTATTTTAGAGTAATTTTAGATTTACAAGAAAAAATGTGAAGATAATACAGAGCGTTCCATATACTTATACCTAACTTCCCCTATTATAAACATCTTATATCAGTACGGTGTATTTGTCACAATTAATGAAAACCACTATGGCTACATTATTATGAACTAAAGCCTGTAAGAAATTTCCTTAATTTTTATCTAATGTCTTTTTTTTTTTTCTGTTTCAGAATTCTATCCTAGATACCACATTACATTTAATTGTCATATCACTGTAGGTTTCTCTGGATTGTGATAGTTTCTCAAACTCTCCTTGTTTTTTATGTCCTCAGTTTAAGGAGTACTGGTCAGGTATTTGAAAGAATGTCCTTTATTTGGGGACTAATTTATTCTTTTTCTCCTGATACCATTCTCATTCCATCAGGTCACGGGTGTATACTGTCATGATGAATTATCATTGTGATGTTAGCCTTGACCGCCTGCTGGGATAGTGTTTGTCAGGCTTTTCCACCATAAAGTTACTCTTTTTTCCCCCTGTTTTCATACTGTTCCCTTATGAAGGAAGTCACTAAGCACAGGATACACTTCAGGAGTGTAGAGTTATGTTCCCCCTCCTCGAGGATGAAGTATCTACATAAATTTTTTGGAATCCTTATGCATGGGAGATTAGTATCTTCTCCCTTATTTATTTATTCAATTATATCCATATGGGTTCATGAATATTTATTTTATACTTTGGTTATAATCCAATACTAATTTATTTTCTTGTTCAAATTGTTCCAGTTTTGTCCATTGGGAGCTCTTTCACTTGGCTTCTGTGTTCCTTTGATATACACCCCCCCACCTCCATGTAGGGTTTTAGAACTTACTTTCTGATACTACAGGATGCTCAAGGATAATATTGTGTAATTTTCTCCCAAGTCCTAGAATCAGGATTTTCTCCACAGAGTCCTAGTTTCCTCCATTGGAGAACAGTATAAGAACCCAAAATCTGGGTACTAGGTATGGTCATTACTTCTGGATGTTATTGCCTCTAGGGCCTCTTGGCTGACAAAGCACGGAGATACATGTGCATATACTATCCTGCATACTAACATATCTATAAATGTTTCTATCTGTAACCATCCATGTCTATATTCAGCTAAATATGAGTTCACCCTGATAACTCCAACTTAAATCCATTTCACATGGATCGTTCTAGCCTCCTCCTCTTGCCTGTCTGAACTCTCACTCCACCTGTGGGAAAGTGGGCTTCCGCCATCCACCATCCACCATCCATTTACTCAATTGTTCTATGCAAGTACACGTGTATTCCAGTATCATAATTATTAACCCATATGCATATGGGTTAATAATTTTCCATTGTATGGATATATGTGCCACTTCCATACAACCTCATCACCTAGAGTACACTGCTCATGTGCAGTTCTTCTTGTCTTCAGTTTTACTGACTACTCATTTCCAAAGTTTCTTAGGTCAATACCTTTATTCCTACCTCCTTCAGTGAGGTTGTTTCACATATTTGTAATACAACTAGATTTTTTTTTTTTTGGTCACATTCTGCACTCCATTATGGGATCCCTCAATCTCCTAAATGATTTTTGTAAATTTGCATACATTAAGGTTCATTCTTTGTGCTGTAAACTTCTACAAGTTCTGACAAATGCATAATGTCATGTATACATTATTACAGTGTCATACAAAATAGTCCCACCATCTGAAAAATCTTCCCTGTGCTTCACCTTTTCAACACTCTTCTTAACCCCTCATCACCCTGAGCCCCTGGCAACTCCTGATTTATTTAGTGTCTCTAAATTTTTACTTTTTTCGAATGTCATATAAAAGAAATCATGCAGTATGTCACATTTTCAGACTGGCTAGTTTCACTTAGCAATATGCATTTAAGATTCACCCATATCTTTGTATGTCTTGATAGCTCATCCTCCCCCTTTTTTTCCATTGTATGGATATATGTGCCACTTCCATACAGCCATTGTATGGATATACCATTCGCCTATCGAAAGGATATCTTGATTGCTTCCAGTTTTGGGTGGTTATGAATAAAGCCTCTGTAGATATTCACTTTCTGGTTTTGTGAGGATATGAGTTTTCAAATCAGTTGGGAACATAACAAGGGGCGTGATTGCTGGATTATATGGTAAAATTATATTTAGCTTTGCAAGAAGCTGCCAGAATGTCTTCCAAAGTAGCTGTACCATTTTGCATTCCCACCAGCAATGAATGAGAATTCCTGTTGCTCAACATCCTCTCCAGCATTTGGTGGTGTTAGTGTTTTGAATTTTAGCCATTCTAATAGCTATATAGTGGTACCCATTGTTTTAGATTTCAAGTCAATAATGACGTGTAATTTTGAGCATATTTTCATATACTTATTTGCCATTTTATATCTTTGTGGAGGTGTCTGTTCAGATCTTTTACCTATTTTTAAATTGGGTCATCTTATTGCTGAGTTTTAAGAGTTCTTTGTCTTTTTATGTTTCTTTATTAGAGAAGCTGTGGGTTTACAGAACAATCATGCATAAAATCTTTGTATAGTTTTGATACAAGATCTTTATTGGATATGTGTTTTGGAAATATTTTCTCCCTGTCTGTGGATTGCCTTTTGATTCTCTTAACAGCTTTTGCAGAGCAGAAGTTTTTAATTTTAGTGAAGTCCAACTCATCATTTTTTTCTTCTGTGGGTTGTTATTTTGCTGTTACCTCTAAGAAAGGTCTTCTAGAAGTTTTGTAGCTTTGTGTTTTTACATTTAGATCTATGATCCATTTTGGGTTAGTTTTTGTGACAGATGTAAGATTTGTGCTTAGATGCATTTTTGTTGCCTGTGGGCATCCATTTGTTCCAACACCATTTGCTGAACAGATTATCCTCTTGCCACTAAATTGCCATTGTTGCTTTCTCAAAGATTGACTATATTCGTGTGGTACTTTTTGACTTTTGTCCAGAGTTCTAAATTATGATTGGTGGAAGATATGGTTAGAGTGGGTTTATGCTGCCATAGTAGAGCCAGACTTCTCTGCTCAGTTTTCTTGCCCCTACTTTATGCTTTTTTATGCTTGGTTCCTTGGGGGAGTGGAGGGTCTCCCCTGTACTTACATATTTTGTTGGCTAGCCAAGACTTTGGGCAAAATTTATAATCAGATTTTGGATCTCATTCCTTCTGCAGCTCTCTCATTACCAGAATTTCCTTCTTAAATGTTCAGCTGTTCTGCTGCTCTAAACCCTGTCATGTGCCACCTCCATTGGAAAGGTTGCTATTTTTCATTACCAGAGGTTGTCAAGTTGGAGAACTCCTTCGGGAAAGAAAGCCACAAACTTGCAATTATTATTTGATGCATTAACAGTCATTCAAGTTGTGCTGGTCTGAATCCTTTGATCCTCATTCAGTATTGCTGGGTGGGAGTATTTTGATTGTTTCCATGAAGATGTGACCCACCCAATTGTGGGTGGTAACTTTTGATTAGATGATATCCGTGGAGGTGTGTCCCCACCCACTGAAGGTGGAGTTGCTTGCTGGAATCCTTTAAAAGAGGAAACATTTTGGAGAGAGTCCCTTTTGGTAGAGCCATGTGAAAGCCAGTGGGCGCTGTCATATTTGCCATGTGCCCTTCCAGCTGAGAGAGAAACGTTGAATGTCATTGACCTTCTTGAACCAAGGTATCATTCCCTGAATGCCTTAAATTGAACACGTCTATAGACTTGTTTTAATTGGGACATTTTCTCTGCCTTAGAACTGTAAACTAGCAACTTATTAAATTCCCCTTGTTAAAAGCCATTCTGTTTCTGATATATTGCATTCCGGCAGCTAGCAAACTAGAACACAAGTATAAACTGTTCACAAGTTTCAATGTGCCATTTGGACATTTTGTAGTACCTTCAAATAGTGGTTTTTAAATAATTTTGTCCAGTTTTTATAATAAGAGTTCCTTAAAGTATTTTTTTAAATCCATCTTATATTATTTAGAGATATGTGCAATTTAGTCAACTTAAATTAAAAACTTCCTTAAGAGTCACCACCAACTGAAAATCAAGAGAAAATATGTGTGCATTTCAAATATAATGAGAAATCCATAGAAGATCACTATATTATATACAAAAGAAAGCATTCAGAGATTTATTCAACAAACATTTATTGATCCAGCATTCTAAGTCTAGAAATACAGCAGTGAATTCTCACTACAAATACCTAAGTATTCTATCTCTATTTTACAAGTGAGGAAACTGAGACTTAGAAGATTGAGGTTGAGGTAACTTGTCCAAGTTCATACATCTGGTAAGAAGTTTGTTCTGGGTATCAGAACCAAGTCTTTCTAGCTCCTAAGATCATGCTCTTGACTACCACTCTATGCCACTGAGGGTCCTGCCAACGAATGGCTTGGTAGCCGTCTGTAAGCCTAAAGTAGATAGCTCAGGCAGGAGGCCAACTAAAGAATGGTTTAAATACCATCTAGCTCTGACACTCTGGAGTTCCTTAGGAGGCTAAATAAATTTGGAGACTCCCTGGGTTCCACCAGGAAACTCCAAATTGAGTAGATTCTTGGCATTTACAGATTTAAATTTGTGGTTTTAACAATTCACTAAGAACCATAGAAGTTCATAATATGTAGTAATTTGCAAATTTGAGGCATATATTATATTTTCACCTTTCAGTTTTTCATCATTTAAAATTGTAAGAATTACGGAACATGGAAAAAATCAAACAATATGGAGGGATCTAAAATAAAAATGAAAGTCTCTGGACCAACTTTTTTCTATTGTCTTATACATTGGAGGCAGCCAATTTTTGCCATTTCTGTAACAGATACTTAGTTTGGTTTACATGATACCCATTCTTAAAACCCCCTCTCCCTTGCAGGAGAACTTTGTCAAGGTTTTATCCAAAGGTATAAAAGAGTCTTCAGGTGCCATTTCTTCTTTCCTTCTTCTTCCTGTCTGGAATAATGTCTTAATGGCTAGAGCTGCAACAGCCAACTTGTGACAACAAAGAAAAGGCCAAGTGAATCTTATTGATATTCGTCCAGATATTGGATGTTTCTGAACCCATGCCAGTAGCTGCTTACCAAAAACTACTTCTTATGAGAAACAAAAGAAAACAAAACATCTCTATTTCTGAAAGCTACAATAGTTTTTTTTACAATAGATTTTTTATTAAATAAATCTAAGTAACTCTCCTCTTTAACTTTAAATGATGTCTAAAATCCCCCATCTTTATTTATCAACTTTATCCACTATTTATTGATTATCTACCATAAAACATAAATAATTAGCTCATTTACAACTCTCCACTTTCTCACTTCTCCAAGGGTCTTCCCAGATTCTCACCACTTCCTTTGTTGGCTAAATAATCATTATAATAATCATTTGTTTAAAGTTCTCTTTCTTGTTTTATCATATTTTTCACTTATTTTGGTTACCCACAATGAAAAATAACCAAAGTAGCTGCCTATACTTACTTCTATGAGGAAGCAATCATGCTTGGCCAGAGATGAGAAGTTCAGGTTACTTTAAAGAGGGAAATGTCAGGGATGACTCTTGGCTTTAATGTGAATGACACTAATCTTTAAATAAAAAGTCCGAAATGTTTTTTATGGCACTTTCAGGATGTTTCCAGCTAGCCACAATTTACTCGTTAAGTGAAAGACAAAACTTGAGTCAAAAACAAAAACTTAGTTAACTTGGATTGTGAGGTTGTATATAGGAAACTTGTGACTTTTGACTAAAATGTAATTTGCAGGACAATTAGATACCAGTATAAACATTTTCCCATATGTCATTTTGAGGGTTTGTTGAACTCTTGGGAATATCTCTTGAAAATGTCAAGGCTTTTGTGTCTTGTGTCAGTGTGATCTAGACCTGAACAGCTTATTTTAGTTTCGTCTTTTACAGGTAAAATAATGAAAGATCAATATACATTGTTTGGTGAATATTTAGCATTGAAACCATTTGGTGCTAGAAATTGACATAACTGAGGAGGTGTAGGATGTAAGGTCACCCTCAGACTTCTGCAGTTGGTAAAAAAAAAAAAAAGAATGCCAAGAAGAGGGACCAGTAGCTGGGGAAGTATGCTGTGTTTTTTTTTTTTCATGGATTCTAGTCACCAAAAATAATGATTTTTCAGTAACAAGCCTCACTCCTTTGATAATGAATATTTTTTAGCTTGATAGGCAAAAAATATACCTGCTTTTGCCTGTTGGGGCATGATCTTGAAAATAAGAAATGAATCACAGTTGCTGATGAGTCTATAGAAAGGCAGAGCTATTTTTGAAGAAGGGTGGTGACATAGTATATTGAAATAACACTTCAATTTCATTTTATTCTAAGTTTTTCTGGCTAAACCAAATAAGAAAGAATGCATCGAAATTTCAGAAAGAAGCCATTAGGTTTTGATGAAAGAGTGAAGTTTTTTGAGCAGTCCTAATGTGAGGCTTTATGACATGGAATTGTTTTCTCAGACTGAAAAATCTCTCCCCAGGACTCAGTGATGAGGGCCTTTGGGGACCAGTGATTTTGAAGCCAGGAGAGGCAGCAGACAGATGACAAACAGGCTTAAATCCACCTCTGCCATTTAAAAATATGGGACATTTACAACATTAATTCTCTTCTCTAAGCCTCAGTTCCACTATCTGTAAGATGGGATTGTCATGAGGATTAAGTAATGTATGTGCAGTGCTTATACTTTAGTAATTTTTTACTAAGTAGCAGCTATTATTATCTATAAGATTCCCTGGTAGCTCACAAAGGACAGATGAAATGAATTAACAGCAAGTGAGCAAAAACTGTGCCTAGGTCTGTGCTACTGGAGCTTTCCATTCACTGTCACTTAATTTTCACAACTCTGTCAGGCTTTATTTTTCCCATTCTTTGTCCCCATTTTTTCCCATTTTTGAGGCTCACAGAAACTATGGAACTTGCTAGAGGTCACCTACTGGGTGGGAAGTCAGAATTCAAACCTAGGGCTGCCCAACTTCAAGGTCCCTGCCCTTCACTGCTGCCACAATGGACTGCAGGTTCTACAAAGAAGAGGAAGGAGTAGTCACATTTTGGAGATTAATAGCTCAGACATAAAGTAACAGTGTTATTGTATGTGAGCTTCATGTGTTCACTTTGTACCTATCGCTAAACTGAAAGGAAAGCCAAGGCCATGCAGTAGACCAGATGCCATTGTACTACAAACAGCAACAGCACCTAACAGTTACTGAGCACTCACTGTGTGTCAGCGTGGAGCTCAGTGCCTATGACTAACTTCTATTATTATAATACCAATTTTACAGATGAGGAAGGTGAGGCTTAGAGACAAAGGGTAACTGGTCCAGGGTCACTGGTGGTGAGAGGCTGAACCATGATTTGAAACTACCATGCCTGAGTCTTTGCTGGGTACATTATAGGTCTGTCTCAGAGACACAGCTTCCTGTCTCCAACCCAGAGGCTAAGGTCTCTCTAGCTTCTCAGATTTGTTGAGCTGGTAGAAGAGATTCTCTCTTCCTGTGCATCTCATTGCACAGTTATGCTTACAGCTCCTGAGTACCTTAGAGTCTACTGCCCACTCTACCTCACAAGTCTCATTTGTCCCTGCCAAGTTCTCTGTGAAGGCCTCTTCCTTCTGAGAGTGTACCCTGGTACCCCAGGCCTGTACTTCCCTCCCTGCCTGCCATTCCTCTATCTCTTCTGCCTTCCTTGTGCCCTGCACTTCCAGCCACTCCTGTATTCCGCACACTGATTGAGAACCTGCCAGATACCAGGCAGACCTGTTTCGGGCCACAGAAGTCCACTTTCTATATGTGTGTGTGTATATATATATATATATATATATATATATTGTTCCCATAATAAATGTTTGTTATAAAAACAGGTGGTATGGGGCAGGCAGGTCATTTAGGTTGGGCTGCTCAGGTGAGGTGGCGAGGCTTCTTCACACTGATGCCACATTCACCGAGCATGAGGGCCAGGCCCTCTATGGCTTGGGGAACTGCCAGGGGCTGTGCCATCCATTTTGCCGTACTGTAGGGCATTGCTGGAGGTATTTGAGATAAATTTCTGGGCAGTTAGGGAGGTGAGCTGAATTATGTGTGCATCTGGGATGGTGGGTGCATAGCGCTACAGCTGCCCCGGGAAGCCAGGCCACATCACTTGTCTTTCTAAGTTCTGACTGCCAATATGTTTGGAGGGTTCCTCGTTCACTCTCTCCTAAGACTTGAAAAACAGCCAGAAGCCTGTGAGGTCAGAGTGAAAATGATTCAAACTTTCATCGCCAAAGAGCCTCCATCCCACTGATAAATCAACTGCATGCTAAATTTCAAGCAAAAGAGATGCCAGCTCCCAGGTCTTTTTCCAGCCTCTGGCTCCCCTCACATGGAACTGCTGTGTGGAGGGAACCTGTGCCAACACAGCTAAAGGCTCCAGTAGTTAGGGGATCTGAGTCACTGATAATACAGTTAATGTTTTATCTAAAAACAGTGCAGGTATGGATTTTCTTGAGGTCTGAGAATGAGAGGAAGGATGGAAGAGGGTGTAGGACAGTTCTGTCACATACAGACGTTACCACTTCCAGCTGGAAGACCCCACACACACTGTGAAACTGCCAGCTGGCCCATCTTCAGAGATACAATCCAGAGAACATGACATCTCACCTCCAAAGAATCCTGATGGCTAGAGACAAAAAGGAGAAGGGGAGCAGAAGGAGGAAGGGAAGGGCCTTTCATCACTCACATTCACCCCCTATTCAGGCCCAGAAACGCTCCTTTTCCCCCTATTCAGGCCCAGAAATGCTCCTTTTCCCTTGCTTGGAGCAGCAGCAAAGGTCTGCAGCTGCAGCCCACAGGTTGAAATGGAACCCTTGGGTTGTGAGTGGCCTGGCCAGCCATGCCAGGAGTGAGAGCCCATCAGCTGACAAGGAGCAAGCAAAACTTCCACATGGAGGAGCTGCAATAGCAAATTCTGCTGCCCAAAAGGGGGCTGCAAATTCCAGAGGATAGAGTAGAGAAAGTGGGAAAAAGAAGGAGGGGGTGAGGAGAAGGGAAGTGAGGGGATGGAGGGGCCCTTGGGGCTTCCATTTCTTATCCTGTCTACTAAAGAAGGTGTCTTGTTCACACGGGATTATGCATACCCTTGGGGTACACAAAGATTTTCTAGGAGCAGCTGGACAAGGATGTTTTTAAGGAAATCTATTTCCATATGTTTATCTTCCACTTATCCTTTTTCCTAAAACTGATTCGCTGGGAACAGGTCTGTAGTGTGCCAGTTCTCTTTTTCTACCTCTCATTTCATAATTGCTTTTCTCTCACTTTAGGAAGGAAAGACAAATTTCTCATCCATTTCAAACCCATCTGTGGCACATTTCTCTGAGGTGTGAAAAACTCAGGGCAGAGAACAAAGGAACAATTCAAGAATGCTAAAAAATTCCTTGAGAACAAAGTGAAAATAATTTTGGAAATATTGAAGGGGAAGGCATATTATTTCATCCAGATCACAAAATCATGTGAGGCTCTGTGACTTCCTCCCTTCCTTCCATCCATCCTTCCTTCCTTCCTTCCTTCCTTCCTTCCTTCCTTCCTTCCTTCCTTCCTTCCTTCCTTCCTTCCTTCCTTCCTTCCTTCCTTCCTTCCTTCCTTCCTTCCTTCCTTCCTTCCTTCCTCCCTCCCTCCTCTATCCATCCAGCCATCCCTCCAGTTTCTATCTATTGTATAAAAAAACTTCAGTGAGACAGTGTGACTGTGTGATTGTAAAAACCTTATGTCTGATGCTCCTTTTATCTACCTTATCAACAGACAAGTAAAACATATGGAATAAAAATAAATAATAGGGGGAACAAGTGTTAAAATAAACTTAGATTGAAATGCTAGTGATCAGTGAAAGGGAGGGATAAGGGGTGTGGTATGTATGAATATTTTCTGTTGTCTTTTTATTTCTTTTTCTGAATTGATGCAAATGTTCTAAGAAATGATCATGTTGGTGAATATGCAACTATGTGATGATATTGTGAATTACTGATTATATATGTAAAACGGAATGAGCATATGTTAAGAATGTTTGTGTTTCTTTGTTGTCATATTAAAAAAAAATTTTTAAATCAATTTAAAAATTAAAAAAAACTTCAGTGAGATAGTTGTTATGGGGATATTGGTAATAGTACATTTATTTGAGTTTAACATGAAGACTTCTCTGACAGAAAATAAAGCTGAGTTGCCTGATTGGTTTCTTTAGAAGGTATGTGAGCAAATATGCTTGAAGGTCATTCCCCTGGAGCACACTGGGAGGTTGCAGGACGCTTAGACTCTGTTCTGTGGCTGCCTTGGACATGGATGGACACTGCTCTCCTCGGCATTACCTTAGTTCTTTTTTTTAAATATTTTTATTGACAAATCTTCACACACATATGGTCCTATTGACAAATCTTCACACACATATGGTCCATATATGGTATACAATCAGTGGCTCACAATTATCATCACATTTTGTTGTATATTCATCATCGTGATCATTTTTAGAACATTTGCATCACTCCAGAAAAAGAAATAAGAAAAAACTCATACATCCTATACTCCTCACCCCTCCCTCTCATTGACCATCAGTATTTCAGTCTACCAAATTTATTTTACCCTTTAACCTTCCTATTATTCATTTATTTCTTTATCCATATTTTTTTACTCATCTGTCCATACCCTCAATGAAAGGAGCATCAGACACAAGGTTTTCACAATAACACAGTTACGTTGTAAAAGCTTTATCATTATACAGCCATCTTCAAGAATCAAGGCTACTGCAACACAGCTCAGCAGTTTCAGGTACTTCCCTCCAGCCTCTCCAATACCCAATAAACTAAAGAGTTATCTATATAATACATAAGAATAACCTCCAGAATAACCTCTTGATTCTGTTTGAAATCTCTCAGCCACTGAAACTTAATTTTGTCATTTCTCTCTCCCCCCTTTTGATCAAGAAGGCTTTCTCAATCCCATGATGCTGGGTCCCAGCTCATTCCAGGAGTTTTGTCCCATGTTGCCACGGAGATTTATTCTCCTGGAAGTCATGTCCCAAGTAGTGGGGAGGGCAATGAGTTCACCTGCTAAGTTGACTTGGAGAGAGAGAGAGGCCACATCTGAGCAACAGAAGAGGTTCTCTGGGGTGATACTTAGGCATAATTAGAAGTAGGCTTAGTCTATCCTTTGCAGGAATAAGTTTCATAGGTGTGGACCCCAAGATCGAGCGCTCAGCCTATTGTTTTGGTTGTTCCCACTGCTTCTGAGAATATCAGAAACTCTCCAAATGGGTAAGTTGGATACTCCTTTATTCACTGCCCAAATTAGTCAGGGATATATCTGGGCATCACACTAACCTGGACAAATCAACAAGATCTCATTCCCTATTCAAGATTCCATGTACTTATGTTGTTCAACTAAACTGACCATACAAGTTAAATTAGGTAATGTGCTACCCAAAATATAAATTTTGCAGCAAATAAACACCTCTCCCATTGGTCTTACATGGAAGTTGAGGTTTTAAAATATGGACCGTATCATCCTTTACCCTTTTATTCTGATCTACTTTAATCCAGTCCAGATCAACTTCATTCATATCTCTAGTTGAAGTCCAATCCTTTTTCAACATTCTAAACAGTTCCTGTATGAGATAGTACTGACTTTCATAGCTTCAGAGCTTAACTCTGAGTCTCAGGTGCCACATAAATACCCAAAGTTTCTGGGAATGACCAGGTTATATACAAACAGCTCAGTATCTCAGAAGTTAGAAATAATAGTTACGACTCATGAATACATGTGACTGCTATAAGAGCTTACAATCCAGGACCCTTTACAATAAGCCCCAACCTAATAACCTATGCCCTCATTATCAATTCACCAAATTTTTATATATAGGTAGTCCATATGAGTGAGGCATGATAATGTTTGTCTTTTTGTTTCTGACATTTCATTCACCTAGTTGCATGCTTCACGACTTCATTCCTTCTTGCAGCCACTCAGTAGTCTGTCATATGTATACACCACAGTTCCTCTTCTTACCCTCAGTCGTTGTACTCTTAGGCCACCTCTGTCCATTGTGAATCATGAACACTGCCTCCATAAATACCAGGGTGCAGATGTCCCTTCATGTCCCCACTCTCAGTTCCTCCAGGTATATACTTAGCAATAATCTCACACCCCCTCGAATGGCCATTATAAAAAAAAAAAAACACTAAACAACAAGTGGTAGAGAGGGCATGTAGAAAGAGGCACACTTATCCACTTAGCAATGGGGAATCTCCTATGTCAAACCCACTCCTAGCCTCTGTGGAACTACTGCACTGCCTTCAGAGGGGCTTTCCCTTTCAGCTTCCCTACCGACAGTGAATAGATACATCTTTTTCTCCACATTTTCTCTAGCACTTCTCTCTGTTCACATTTAGACAGTTTTATTTGCCCCTCATGCAATCCAACCTAAGTAAATAGACATGTTTCTGCCACCATAATCTATATGAGACATTTCCTTTTCTTCCACAAACAATCCATATCCCTCCTCCATATCCCCTGCCTGTTGACGTTTAGTACTGGCATAATACCTTTGTTACATTCCGTGGAAGCATATTACAATGTTACTGTTGACTAGACCCTAGCTTTTATTGGTTGTACTTTTTCCTCTATACCATCCATTTTCAACACCTTGCAACGTTGTCATTCGTTTTCCCTCATGCAAAAATGTTTTTTATTTGTACATTTAATCACCGTCATTGTCCACTCTAGGCATTCCTAAGTTACACCATCTCAGTTTTTATCCTCTATCGTTTCTTCTGGTTTCATATGTTCCTCCAGCCCTTCCATCTCAATCATACTCACATTCAGCTTCATTCAGTGTACTTATATTATTGTGCTGCAGTCAGGTAGTATTGTGCTATCCATTTCTGATTTTTTATAATCACTCCTGCTGTACAATCTGTATTCCTTCAGCACCAAATGTCCAATCTCTACCCTATTTCTATCTCCTGATAACTTATGTTCTTAACTTCAACTCTCAAAGC
Source organism: Myrmecophaga tridactyla (assembly GCA_004026745.1). Classification (NCBI taxonomy): domain Eukaryota; kingdom Metazoa; phylum Chordata; class Mammalia; order Pilosa; family Myrmecophagidae; genus Myrmecophaga; species Myrmecophaga tridactyla. Next base: position 21,308 of record PVIY010018819.1, on the reverse strand, counting down.
TCACTTATTAATGTTAGTTCATATCAGTGAGAGCATACAGTATTTTTCCTTTTGTTTCTGCCTAATTTCACTCAGCATAGTGTCTTCAAGGTTCATCCACATTGTTACATGCTTCAGGGCTTTATCCTGTTTTATAGCGGCATAATATTCCATCATATGTATATACTACAGTTTGTTTAGCCATTAGTCTATTGATGGACATTTGGGCTGTTTCCATCTCTTGTCAATCATAAATAATGCTGCTATAAACATCAATGTGCAGGGCAGGCCATGGTAGCTAAGCAGGCAGAGTTCTCGCCTGCCATCCCAGAGACCCAGGTTCGATTCCAGGTGCCTGTCCATGCAAAAAAAACAAAACCCATCAATGTGCAAATGTCTGTTTGTGTTGTTGCCTTCAGTAATGGGATTGCTGGATCATATGAAGAACCACCAAACTGCCTTCCAGAGTGGTTTTACCATTTTATATTCCCACCAACAGTGGATAAGTGTGCCTCTTTCTACATGCCCTCTCTAGCACTTGTTGTTTAGTGTTTCTTTTTTTATAATGGCCATTCGAGGGGGTGTGAGATGATATCTCATTGTGGTTTTGATTTGCATTTCCCTAATAGCCAGGGAAGTTGAATATCTTTTCATGTGCCTTTTAGCCATTTATATTTTCTCTTTTGAGAAATGACTGTTCATGTCTTTTACCCATTTTTAAATCAGGTTGTTAGTCTTTTGATTGTTAGGTTGAAGAATCTCTTTATATATTTAGATACTATACCCTTATCTGATATATGATTTCCAAATATTGTCCCCCATTGCATACACTGCCTTTTTCCTTTCCTGACAAGGTTCTTTGATGCACAAAAGTGTTTAATTTTGAAGAGTTCCCATTTATCAATTTCTTTTTTCAATGTCTCACTTTGGGTGTAAGCTTAGGAAACCACCTTGTGGTATAAAGTTCAGGTGTCAGCTTGGCCAGGTGATGATGCCCCATTGTTCTGCTTTTGTGGAATTAAATAATCTGTATGTGAAATTTATCTCTGGCTGATTATATTTGTGGTTGGCTAAGGGGAGTGTCTTCCACATTGAGTGAGGTTGAATTTAATTAGCTAGAGGCTTAAAAGAAAGAGGTCAGAAAAGAGCTCAGCAGCTCAGAATAACTCATCTCAGCACTCATAGCTCAGCCACGACATTTGGAAATGCAGAAAGGAATCACCCTGGGGAAAGCCTTTGGAACCCAAAAGCCAGGAAAGAAGGCCAACAGATGGTGCCATGTGCCTTCCCATGTGTCAGAGAAACTCAGATGAAAGCTAGTGGCCTTTCCTCTGAAGAACTATAAATTTTTAACTAAATAAATCCCCTTAGTAAAAGCCAGTCAATCTATGGTATGTTGCATTCTGGCAGCTTAAGCAAATGAAATACACCACCTATCACAAGATTTATAAAATTTTTCCCTACATTTTCTTCTAGAAGTTTTATTATCTTAGCTCTAATGTCTAGGTCTGTGATCCATTTTGAGTTATTTTTTTGTGTAGGGTGTGAGATATGGATCCTCTTTCATTTTTTTTTGCATGTGTTTTATATCCAGTTCTCCAAACACCATTTATTGAAGAGGCTGCTCTGTCCCAAGTGATTTGGCTTGACTGCCTTATCAAAGATCAGTTGTCCACAGATGAGAGGGTCTGGTTCTGAAGACTCAATTTGATTCCATTGGTCAGTATTATGCCAGTACTATGCTGTTTTAACTACTGTAGCTTTGTATTATGCTTTAAAGTCAGGTAGTGTGAGACCTCCCACTTCATTTTTCTTTCTCAAAATATTTTTAGCTATTCGTGGCACGCTGCTCTTCCAGATAAATCTGGTTATTGTTTTTTCTATTTCTGCAAAGTAAGTTGTTGGGATTTTAATTGGTATTGCATTGAATCTATAAATCAATTTGGGTATAATTGACATCTGAACTATATTTAGTCTTCCAATCCACGAACATGGCCTGCCCTTCCATTTATTTGCATCTTCCATGATTTCTTTAGCAATTTCCTATAGTTTTCTGTGTATAGGTCTTTTTGTATTTTTAGTTAAATTTATTCCTAAATATTTTATTCTTTTGGTTGCTATTGTAATAGAAATTTTTTTCTTTATATCTTTCTCAGATTTCTCATCACTAATATATAGGAACAGTATTGATTTTTGGGTCTTGATCTTGTACCCTGCCACTTTGCTGTATACATTTATTAGCTCTAATAGCTTTGCTATAGATTTTTTGGGATTTTTGACATTTAGTATCATGTTATCTGCAGACAGTGAGGGTTTTGCTTCTTCCTTTCCAATTTTGATGCCTTGTATTTCTTTTTCATGTCTAATTGCTCTGGCTAGAACTTCCAGCACAATGTTGAATAACAATGGTGACAGTGGCATCCTTGTCTTGCTCCTGATCTTAGAGAGAAAACTTTCATTCTTTCCCCATTGAGGATGATGTCATATATTCCCTTTATCATGTTGAGGAAGTTCCGTTCTATTCCTATCCTTTGAAGTGTTTTCATCAAGAAAGAACATTGAATTTTGTCAAATGCCTTTTCTGCATCAATTGAGATGATCATGTGGTTTTTCCACTTTGAGTTGTTGATATGGTATATTACATTAATTGATTTTCTTATATTGAACCAGCCTTGCATACCTGGAATAAATCCCAGTTGGTTATGGTGTATAATTCTTTAACGTGCTGCTGGATTTGATTTGCAAATATTTTATTGAGGATTTTTGCATCTATATTCATTAAAGAGATTGGTATGTAATTTTCTTTTTTTGTAGTATCTTTGTCTGGCTTTGGTATTAAGGTACTGTCGGTTTCATAGAATGAGTTAGGTAGCTTTCGCTCCTCTTCAATTTTTTTTGAAGAGTTTGAGCAGGATTTGTATTAACTGTTTCTTGAATGCTTGGTAGAATTCACATGTGAAGCCATCTGGTCCTGGACTTTTCTTTTTGGGGAACTTCTTGATGACTGTTTTAATCCCTTTACTTGTGATTGGTTTGTTGAGGTCATCTATTTATTCTTGAGTCAATTTTAATTATTCATGACTTTCTAGGAAGTTTTCCATTTGTGTTGGTTTGAATCTATGGATTGAAGCCATGTCCTTCAATCCTCATTCAGTATTACTGGCTGGGAGTTTTTTGATTGTTCCCATGGAGATGTGACTCACCCGATTGTGGGTATTAACTTTTGATTAGAGGGAAATGTGACTCCACCCATTCCAGATGGGCCTTGACAGGAATCCTTTAAAAGAGGGAACATTTTGGAGAGGGTCCCTTTTTAGAGCCATGAAAATGATGAGAGCCAGAGTCCATGCCACCAGAGACATTTGGAAATGAAGAAGGAATATGTCCCTGGGGGAGCTTCATGAAACAAGAACACTGGAGAGAAAGCTAGATGTCACCATGTTTACCATGTGCCTTTCCAGTTGAGAGAGAAACCCTGAACTTCATCAGCTTTTCTTGAGTGAAGGTAACCTCTTGTTGGTACCTTAATTTGGACATTTTTATAGACTTGCTTTAATTGGGACATTTTCTTGACCTTAGAACTGTAAACTAGTAACTTATTAAATTCCCCTTTTTGAAAGCCATTCCATTTCTGGTATATTGCACTCTGGCAGCTAGCAAACTAGGATACCATTTCATCTACATTGTCCAGTTTATTAACATATAGTTGCTCATAATATCCTCTCACTATAACCTTTATTTCTGCAGTGCGTGGTTATGTCGCCTCTTCTGTTTCTGATTTTATTTATTTGTATTCTCTTTTTTTTGGTCAACCTAGTTAAGAGTCCATCAATTTTATTGATTTTCTTGATTGTTTTTATGTTCTCAATTTCATTTATTTCTGCTCTAATCTTTGTAATTTCTTTCCTTTTGTTTCCCTTGGGGTTAGTTTGCTATTCTTTCTCTAGTTCTTCCAAGTCATCAACAATTAATTCCTCAATTTTTCTCTTTCTTCTTTTTTAATGTAGGCATTTCAGGCGATAAATTTCCCTCTCAGCACTGCCTTTGCTGCATCCCATAAATTTTGATATGTTGTGTTTTCATTTTCACTTGCCTACAGATATTTACTGATTTCTCCTGTAATTTCTTTCTTGACCCACTGATTGTTTAAGAGTGTATGGTTTAGCCTCCATGTATTTGTGGATTTTCTGGTCCTCTGCCTGTTAATGATTTCTAATTTCATTCCATTGTGATCTGAGAAAGTGTTTTGTATGTTTCAATCTTTTAAAATTTATTGAGGCTTGCTTTGTGACCCAGCATATCATTTCTCCTTGAGAATGATCCATGAACACTTGAGAAAAATGTGATTCTTGCTGTCATGGGGTATAATGTTCTGTAAATGTCTGTCAAGTCTAGTTCATTTATTGTATTATTCAAAATCTCTGTTTCCTTATTGATCCTCTGTCTAGATGGTCTATCTATTGATGAGAGGTGGGGAATTGAAGTCTCCAACTGTTATGGTAGAGATGTCTACTTCTTGCTTCAGTCTTGTCAGTATTTACCTCATATATTTTGGATCAGTCTGGCTCAGTACATAAATATTTATGACTTTTTTTTTTTACTTTTTATTAATAAAACCAATCAATGTACATACGTAAACATTCTTAATGTATGAACATTCCACACTTGGTATGCAATTAATGGCTCACAATATCATCACATAGTTGTCTATTCATCACCATGATCATTTCTCAGAATATTTACATCACTCCAGAAAAAGAAAAAGAAAAAACTCATACATACCATACCCCTTACCCCTCCCTCTCACTAACCACTAGTATTTCCCTCTACCCAATTTATTTTAACATTTGTTCCCCCCATTATTTATTTATTTTTAATCCATATTTTTTACTCATCTGTCCATACCATAGATAAAAGGAGCATCAGACAAGGTTTTCACATCACACAGTCACTTTGCGAAAGCTCTATCGTTATACAATCATCTTAAAGAGACATGGCTACTGAAACACAGCTCTGCAGTTTCAGGCACTTCCCTCTAGTCTCTCTAATACACCTTAAACTAAAAAAGGGATATCTATATAATGCATAAGAATAACCTCCGGAATAATCTCTTGACTCTATTTGAAATCTCTCAGCCACTGCACTTTATTTATTTATTATTATTTTTTTTTTTACATGGGCAGGCACCAGGAACTGAACCCAGGTCTCCAGCATGGCAGGCGAGAACTGTTGCCCGGCCCACTGATGCTTTATTTTGTCTCATTTCTCTCTTCTCCTTTTCAGTCAAGAAATTTTTCTTAATCCCTTGATTCTGAGTAACAGTTCATTCTAGGATTTCTGTCTCACGTTGCCAGGGAGGTTTACACCTCTGGGAGTCATGTCCCACATAGAGAGGGGGAGGGCAGTGAGTTTGCTTGCCGTGTTGGCTGAGAGATATGCCACATCTGAACTACAAAAGAGGTTCTCTGGGGGTGACTCTTGGGCCTAAATTTTTTTTTTTTTTTTTACATGGGCAGGCACCGGGAATCGAACCCAGGTCCTCTGGATCACAGGCAAGCATTCCTGCCTGCTGAGCCACCGTGGCCCGCCCATCTTGGGCCTAAATTTAAGTAGGCTTAGCCTATCCTTTGTAGGAATGTTTCATATGAACAAACCCCAAGATTGAGGGTTCAGCCTATTGATTTTGTTGTCCTCACTGCTTGCAAGAATTTCAGGAATTCTCCAAATGAGGAAATTGAATTTTCCCCCTTTCTCACCGTGCCCCCAAGAAGACTTTGCAAATACTTATTTATTCACTGTTCAAATCACTCTGGGATTTATGGGGGCAATCCTCCGGACAAACTTACAAAGTCTCATACCCTACTCAAGTTTCCATGTACTTATGGTATTCAATTAAACTGTCCATATAGTTATATTAGGAGATGGACTAGTCAAAATATAAATTTTGTACCAAATAAACATTTTTTGCTTTAGTCTCACACATGAGCTAAAACTTTAAAATATGAATTACCATCTATTTTCAACACCCTGCAATATTGACATTGCTTTGTTCTTCCTCATGCAAAAATATTTTTTAATTTGTACATTTAGTTGCTATCATTGTAATCTAGGCATTCCTAGATTATACCATCTCAGTCTTTATCATCTATCTTTCCTTCTGATTTCCTTTATACCTCCAGCTCTCCTCCCTCTATCATTCTCACATTCAGCTTCATTCAGTGTACTAACATTGTTGTACTCCAGTTAGGCAATATTGTGCTATCCATTTCTGATTTTTTAAGATCAGTCCTGCTGCATAATCTGTATCCTTTCGCTCCAATTACCCAATATCTACCCTATATCTATCTCCTGATGGTCTCTGTTCTTAACTGAAATCCTCCAAGTTCATTCATTAATGTTAGTTCATATCAGTGAGACCATACAGTATTTGTCCTTTTGTTTCTGGCTGATCTCACTCAGCCTAATGTCCTCAAGGTCCATCCGTGTTGTTACATGCTTCATGACTTTATTCTGTCCTACAACTGTGTAATGTTCTATTGTATATATACACCACAGCTTGTTTATCCACTTGTCTGTTGATGGACATTTGGGCTGTTTCCATCTCTTGGCAATTTAAATAATGCTGCTGTAAACACTGGTGTGCAAATGTCTGTTTATGTTCTTGCCCTCATGTCCTCTGAGTAGATACCTAGCAATGATATTGCTGGATCATATGGCAATTCTATACGTAGCTTCCAGAGGAACCACCAAATGCCTTCCACAGTGGTTGTACCATTTGACACTCCTATCAATAGTGGATAAGTGTGCCTCTTTCTCCACATCCTCTCCAGCACTTGTTGTTTTCTTTTTTATTGATAATGGCTATTCTGGTGGTGAGTGTGCCCTAGAAAAGCCATGTTTTGATCCTAATCCCATTTTGTAAAGGCAGCTGTTTCTTCTAATCCCTATTCAGTACTGTATGCTTGAAATTGTAATTAGATCATCTCCCTGGAGATGTGACTCAATCAGAGTGGTTGTTAAGCCGGATTAGGTGGAGATGTGTCTCCACCCATTCAGGTGGGTCCTGATTAGTTTACTAGAATCCTATAAAAGAGAAAACATTTTGGAGAAAGGGAGAGAATGCCACAGCACCACGAAGCACAGAGTCTACCAGCCAGTGACCTTTGGAGATGAAGAAGAAAAACACCTCCCAGGGAGCTTCATGAAATAGGAAGCCAGGAGAAAAAGCTAGAAGATGATGCCATGTTCGCCACATGCCTTTCCAGATGAGAGAAAAACTCTGAACTTCATCAGCCTTTGTGAATCAAATTGTAATTCCCTGGATGCCTTAGATTGGACATTTCTATAGACTTGCTTTAATTGGGATATTTTCTCAGCCTTAGAACTATAAACTAGCAATTTATTAAATTCCCCTTTCAAAAAGGCATTCTGTTTCTGATATATTGCATTCCGGCAGTTAGCAAACTAGAACAGTGTGAGATGATATCTCATTGTGGTTTTGATTTACATTTCCCTAATAGCCAGGGAAGTTGAACATCTTTTCATGTGCCTTTTAGCCATTTGTATTTCCTCTTCTGAGAAGTGTCTATTCATGTCTTTTGCCCATTTTGTAACTGGGTTGTTTGTCTTTTTGTTGTTGAGTTGAACAATTTCTTTATATATTCTGGATACTAAACACTTATCTCATATATCATTTCCAAATATTGTCTCCCATTGCATAGGCTGTCTTTTTACTTTCTTGACAAAGTTCTTTGATGCACAGAAGTGTTTAATTTTGAGGAGTTCCCATTTATCTATTTCTTTCTTCAATGCTCATGCTTTGGGTGTAAGATCTAGAAAACCACCTCCTATTATACGATTTATAAAATATTTCCGTACATTTTCTTCCAAAAATTTTATGGTCTTAGATCTAATGTTTAGGTCTTTGATCCATTTTGAGTTAATTTTTTATAGGGTGTGAGATATGGATCCTCTTTTATTCTTTTACATGTGGATATCCAGTTCTCCAGGCACCATTTATTGAAGAGACTGTTCTGTCCCAGGTGAGTTGGCTTGACTGCCTTATCAAAGATAAATTGTCCATAGATGAGAAGGTCTATATCTGAACACTCTGTTTAATTCCATTGGTCAATATATCTATCTTTATGCCAGTACCATTCTGTTTTGACCACTGTAGCTTCATAATACCAATAAAGTCAGGAAGTGTGAGACCTCCGACTTCATTTTTTTCTCAGGATATTTTTTGCTATTTGGGGCACCCTTCCTTTCCAGATAAATTTGGTTATTGGTTTTTCTGTTTCTGAAAAGTAAGTTTTTGGGATTTTAATTGGTTTTTCATTGAATCTACAAATCAATTTAGGTAGAATTTACATCTTAACTATATTTAGTATTCCAGTCCATGAACATGATATGCCCTTCCATTTACTTAGGTCTTCTGTGATTTCTTTTAGCAATTTCTTATAGTTTTTTTTTCCATAGGTTTTTTTTTTTGTATCCTTAAACTTATTCTTAAATATTTTATTTTTTGGTTGAATTGTAAATGGAATTTTTTTCTTGATTTCCCCTTCAGATTACTTATTACTAGTGTATAGGAACACTAGATTTTTGAGTGCTGATCTTGTAACCTGCCACCTTGCTGTGCTCATTTATTAGCTCTAGTAGTTTTGCTGTGGATTTATTGGGGGGTTTGACATATAGTATCATATCATCTGCAAACAGTGAGAGTTTTACTTCTTCCTTTCCAATTTTCATGCCTTTTATTTCTTTTTCTCATCTAATTGCTCTGGCTAGAACTTCCAACAGAATGTTGAATAACAATGGTGATATCCTTGTCCTGTTCCTGATTTTAGGGGGAAAGTTTTCCATTTTTCCCCATTGAGGATGATGTTGGCTGTGGGATTTTCATATGTATTTATGACTGTTATGTCTTCTTGTTGAATTGTTCCTTTTATTAATGCATAATGTCTTCTTTTTCTCTTTTAATTGTTTTACATTTGAAGTCTAATTTGTTGGATATTGGTATAGCTTCTCCTGTTCTTTTCTGATTGTTGTTTGTAGGAAATAGCTCAGTGATTGTATGCCTGAAAATATTTTAATCACCTCCTCATTTTTTGAAGGACAGTTTTGCTGGGTATAGAATTATTGGCTGACAGTTTTTCTTTTAGAATCTTAAATGTATCATACCACTGACTTCTTGCCTCTGTGGTATCTGCTGAGAAACCCACACACAGTCTTATTGAGTTTCCCTTGTGTTTGATGTATTGCGGCTTTCAGAATTCTCTTTGTTTTTGACATTTGATAATCTGATTTTTAAAAAGTGTCTTGGAGTATGTCTTTTTGGATCTATTCTGTCTGGGGTATGCTGCACTTCTTGGATTTGTAATTTTGTGTCTTTCATAAGAGATGGGAAATTTTCAGCGACTATTTCCTTCATAATTCTCTCTCCTCTTTTTCCCTTCTCTTCTCTGGAACCCCCATAACACATATATTCATGTGCTTCATGTTGTCATTCAATTCCCTGAAACCCTGCCCATATTTTCCCATTCTTTTCCCTATATTTTCTTTTATGTTAGATTTCAGATGTCCAGTCCTCTAGTTGACTAATCCTTTCTTCTGCATCTTAAATCTATTGTTGTAAGTTTCCATTGTGTTTTTTTTTATCTCTTCTATTGTGCCTTTCATTCTCAAAAGTTCTGCAATTTGCTTTTTCAAACTTTTGAGTTCTACTTATTTTTTGCCTAATGTCTTCTTTATATCCTCCCTCAACTTGTTGATCTGATTTTTAATGATATTTTGCATACCTGTTTGAACATCCTGAGTTAGTTGGTTCAACTCCTGTATCTCATTTGAAGTGTTGGTTGTTCCTTTGACTGGTCCATAAATTTGCTTTTCCTAGTATGACTCATTATATTTTGCTAGCATCTAGGCAATTGATTTCCTTAATTAGTTTATTCTGAAGGTTGTTTTCCCTCTTTTACCTAGAGTTTTCTTGCTGGATATCTTTGTTCTTTACCTATTCTTTGACATTCAGTTCAACTTAGACCTCTAGCATAGGTTCTGCTTGACTGATCAGAATTATTCAGTTCTTGTTTTTCTATTTCTTGCTCTGCCCATATGGAGCCCCCCCCTTTTTTTCAGGAGGGTCCCCTCAGATATTATAGACCCCAGTGTGAGCTTCTCAGACCAGGCAGGCCCACATCTCAGGAGGACAGAGTAGCCAGCATCAGTTTTCCCTGAGTGTGAGACCCACCCAGTAGGTTGTCAGATTTTCCTATGAGGCCTTTACACTCTGTGCTTTTCCTGTCCTGCCCAGCATGTGGTGCTTGTCTGCCTGTAGCTTTCCACCAGCTTAAAGTGATATGGTGCCTTTAATTTCAGCAGACTTTCTCTGCCAGAGGTGTGGCTGAGACAGAGATGAGGAGGTAGGATGGCTTTGATTGGTTCTGTTTTCCAGCCCCTGGGACCCAAATTCCTTGAAGAAAGGATTCCACTTGAGGTGGGGCCAAACCCCCTTTTCTTGGGGAAGATACACCCTTTAGGAAATTAAAACCCTTTCACCTGACTGATTACTTTCTCTCAGGCAAGCTTTAGTTCTGCCCTTGTGTGGGGCAGTGCTGTCACCTGGAAGTGCTTTCAATTATTTGATGAGCTGTTTAAGAACTGGGAAAAAAAAAAAAGCAAAAAAGCCTTTTCTGAGCTGGACCTCTGTTCCTCATGTATGTCAATCAAGAGCTTGGTTTGACTGGCTGAGTGTATCTCCAGGTTCTGTGAACCCCCTTTTCTTGGATCCAGCCCTTTTTTATGTTTGTTTGTCTGTTTGCTTTTCCATCAGCTCCACCCCCTCTCTGCCAAGGCAAAATTCCTAGTTCCTTTAGTGCTTATGCCAGGTTTATCTGTGCTGGGAGCCTGTTTTCAGTAGTCAGAATTTGTTGATTAATTCTGCAGTTGGAGCTTGGTTAAGTCCTTGCTACTAGTAAAATCTGTTTCATTTCCCTTTGGGGAACCAGCCTGCCATGCCCATTGGGGCGGGACACCGGCCTCCATGGCGTGGGGGACTTACAGTTCTGTGTGGGATCTTAGCCATTCCACCTGGTCCACTGTGTGTCAGGTCACTGATGTCCCCTCCCTCAGCAGTTGTTCTGTACCATTGCTGGCTACTTACTAGCTGCTCTGGAGGATGATAAATTCCACACCTCAGTATGCCACCATCTTGTCCCTACTATTACCTTGGCTCTTAAAACCTAGCTATCTCTAACCCCAAGGGGCCACCATCTCTTTTTCTATAAACTTGCTCCTATATCAGGAGGAAAAAACACCTTTTTCTCCTTTGTTGTCATTACCCTCTCCCAAGAGATACATCCTGAGAAGTCAAGCCCACTTTCCTGTCCAAAGAAGAAAGGAATGGAGGTTTTTTTGGTCATATTAATGAACATGTTTATGGATATGTTGTAGATTTGGCATTTTAGACTTTCTTTTAGGGTCCCATTTTTAGTAATTACTTCTCAAGCTTGAGAGTTTTTTTTTTATTACGAAGACAAATACCCCAGCTAACACCTAAATGATTAGTTATCAATGAATTAGTTTAACTTCTCAACCAACTCTGGGACTAGGGAGACACAAGCAAGGTGACTCGGGTGCAGAATTTAAGAAGGCACTTGCACAACCCTGAGAGTAGGTGCTTTTTTAAATGTTGTGTCCTGTGTGCCTTACTTACCTCATCCTGGGTAACCCAATGTCCTCCAAAGGGCCTCCCTGTACCAATCTTGACCCCTCCAATGCATTCGTCAGGTTGTGAGTGGAAGGGACTCAAGGTTCAGCCTGTCATCCCCCTGCTTAACTCTAATGCCCCCATTACCTACAAAAGCTTACCTACCTATGTAGCCTCACCTCTCACCATCCTTTGCTCCTGCTAAACTGAACTCCTTACTTAATATTCCTTCTATGTTCTGGCCCCTTGCACATGCAGATCCTTATACCTGAAGGTCCATCTACACCTTCTTTACCTAACACCTTTCTGTCTTTCAAGTGTCAGCTCAGGATCCTGTACCCACATCCTGACCCCCAAGTCTGGGTTAAGAGCCTGTCTCGTGTTAAAGCTCAGAGCCTGTCTCATGTTAAAGCACAGAACCTGATCATTCTCCCAGTCTTTGTACAATAATTGCTTCTTTACTTGTCTGCCTCTCCCACTAGCTTGGGAGCTACTTAAGGGAAGAAACTGTGTCTTATCATTTAGTTAGGTTTCTCTTGAGTGCCAGCATAGTGTGATTGAGAAAAAATGTTTGTTAAATGTCTGTATTATATAAGTAAGATTTTACAAATACTTCTGCTGTGTTTCTCCTCTTAGAAGTCCTTTCCCCCACAGCAGCTCTTATGATGTTAAGACTAGGCCATGAGACCTAATGCCTCAGAGAGGGGGGATTGTAAATACCACCCAGGAAAAAGAAGTCCACAGAACAAGGAGGAAGATATGACATATAAAGAGGTCCCTTCCAGACGGGAAAGGGAAGGAGAGATGTTATGGCACTGGGAGAATGGGAAAGAACTTCTGTTCATCCAATTTTATTATGTGCATTTGAACCCATTCCTGACACATGGTTTATGTTGGTCTAGAATCCTAAATGTTTATTGAAAACTGATAATGTATAAAGCACTGTGTGAAATAATTATTAGATAATTATTAAATTATTAAATGTAGTCATGCCATCCAGGAATGCATAGGTTCTGAGGGGGAGAAGCTCATGTATGCATGATATTAAAAGGAAAATTTTTCATGCAAAAAATTTAGGATCTCACACCTTTAGTGAATGATTCCTGAATCGAGCAGGAACCCAATCCAAAAATACAAGGGAGCTCTGCTGAGGGAGTGGAAAGTGTTGGGCACAGAGTCATTAAAGAATCCACACACGACAATGAGTCAAAGCAGAATAGGTTTATTGAGAAAGTGACAGAGTGAGAGCCAACGCGCAGGAAGGAGAAGGCTCTGACCCTCGTTCTGGGGGCCAGTTTTTTCAGAGGGAGGGAGGTGAGGGGTGTGGAAAGACTGCAGGCATCACCAGGAGATGTCAGGCGGATGCAGATCATGACTTCATGCTCATGGTTATCTGGTCTGGCCTCTGGTGAGTGGGATGTTGGCAAGTCTGTGCTCCTCTATCTTGCTGGCACATCAGGTCCTGTCAGAGTTGCTGCTGAGGGAGAGAAACTGAAAGGGCCCCGATGCCACAGAATCCATTTTGTATGTCAAGTTTTATTTTCTAAAACCTGACAGAAAGGAAAAGCTTATGTACAAGGAACAAGGAAGCAAGTGAGGCAATATTGTGATTGGCTGGTGTTAAGTTTCCATTTTACGTGGAGGGGTGGATCTTACAAAGTTGGAAGCAGATACACATTAATTAGTATGGTGTGTCCGATTTGAAAAGTTATCTCTCCTGGACTAAACTGGTTTATCACCACGTGTTACTTATCTATAGTTCTGTAAGGTGTTTCTCAGAAGGAGAATGGATTGTCTTCCAGAAAATCCATTCCCAGAAAGGGGTCCTTCCCGCAACGCGCAGTGCAGGCAGGATTTTATTTTACTTATCAACAGGTAAATTATATCCTCTGTGAGGTCACACCTGGTTTGTACTGAAGCCCTGTTGCTTACCGCTGTGAGACTCTTCCTAGGCTTGGTAACCTCATTCACAAAATGCAGAAAATAATATCAACCTCCTAGGATTGGGGTGAGGATTGAATGGAGAAATAATATCTTTAATCTGTATTGATGTTGTGGAGGCCTAATGCTAATCTGTAAGGAAGCCTATTTCCCAATACAATAGGCTTGTGCTGCTCCAAAAAACAAAAGGATTTAAAATACTTTTACTTTATGCGCCAACTTTCTAACAAGTGATTCTGCAGAGTGAATGAGTCACATTTTCCCCAATGCCAAATAGCTCTTGTTTATGTAATTACCTTCCTTGTTACAGTCTGTATTTCCTCTTATCTGTAGTGTGTTATGGGCCTGCCAATAGGAAATTGTTTTCCCTGCTTGATAAGATTGAACTTAAAATATTATGATGGAGCCCAGGAAATCTGGAGTTGTTGGAGAAGCAGGGAAGTTATTTGAAGGCCAAGGAGTCTTAGAAAGCTGTGGGAAGGAGATAAGAAACCCTCTGTGGATGAGGCCCACCCCAAAATCTGGGTTCATTATAAGGCCACACACCCCCCACCTCCCACCCCACCCCCCACCCCCAAATCTGGGTTCTATGCTTAGCACGGCTAATGTGAGACAGAAATAGGATGAGGAGGGAAGTCTTATTTATGCAGGGGAAACTACCCAAATCTGATTCTCTGTAGTGATTTTTCAATTGGCTTTTATACATCTTTAAAGACAAAGAAAGGAAAGAGATGAGACACACAAAAATAAAGACAAAGAAAGATAATCATCTTGGGTAACAGGTTAGGGGTCTGGAAAACGTCATTAATTCCTTTTCTCAGTTATTTACTACTTCCTTTAGGATTTACATCCTCTGTGACACCTGGGCATGGTCCCGCCAGGTCTGGGGCAATAGACGAAAGCTTATTCCTATCTGGGTGCAGACTTTACTTATTGTTCCTCTGTGAGACTAAGAGTTCACATTCACAGCTTGCTTACAGTTTTAAGGTTACATTTGAAAGGTCACTACTACACCTTAAGCAGGCAAATATCAGAATTCCCTGCTTGCCCCTTGGGCTTATTATGGTGTTCAACCCAGCTCCTGGAGAGCTTGGGTTGGGGCAGCCCAAAGACCAATGCACATGCCAGGCATGGCGTTAGACAGGAATTTTATTGGGACTTAACAATAGAAGATTCTTCCTGTTGGTGGCAAGTTAATGCTTCGCAAAGGGAGTTGGGGGGTGCAAGGGCTCATAAGGGTTTAAGACAAGGATGTGAGAACAGACTTTCATCAGGGCCTCCTAATACAGGGTGTTTTAGTTTGCTAGCTGCCAGAATGCAATATACAAGAAACAGAATGGCTTTTAAAAAGGCAAATTTAATAAGTTGCTAGTTTACAGTTCTAAGGCCATGAAAATCTCCAAATTAAAGCAAGTCTATAAAAATGTCCAAACCAAGGCACTATCAAGATGTTACCTTCTCGAGAAAAGCCAATGAATTCAGTGTTTCTCTTTCAACTGGAAAGGCATGTGGCAAACAGGGTGGCAGTTTACTAGCTTTCTCTCTCAGCTTCCTGCTTCATGAAGCTCCCCCAGGGGTGTTCTCCTTCTTCACCTCCAAAGGTCACTGGCTGGTGGACTCTGTGGTTCTCTCAGCCTCATGGAACTGCTCAGCTATGCTATGGCTTTCTCGTGGCTGTCATCATTCTCTGTTCTTTCAAAGTCTCTTTTGTAGTTTTCAGTAAAGTAAGCAAGACCCAGGTAGAATGGGTGGTGATATTTCTCCACCTCATCAAGGTTAATACCCACACTTGATTGAGTCACATCTCCATGGAGATAACCTAATTAAAGTTTCTACCGTACATTAGAAGAAATGGCTGCCTTACAAAATGGGAGTAGGATTAAAACATGGCTTTTCTAGGGTACATAATTCTTTTCAAACTGGAACATTATACCCTCTGGACCCTAAAAAGACACACTTTTCTCATATACAAAATACATTCATTCCATCACAATATCAGAAATCCTTAAATAATTTTGGTAACAATAAAATACAATACCAGGTTAAAACCAGTACAAAGTCTCATCAAAGTTAGTTACAGGCATGGTCTGTCCTAAGGCAAAATTCTTCTCTGGTTCTGGACCTGTAAAACTCAGAACAAGTTATTTGCTGCCAACAAAGGAGGAACAGTCATGGGATACATATACCCATTTCCATAGGGAGGAAGGAACATAGGGGTCACCGGATCCAAGCAGTCTTGAAAACCTGCAGGACAAACTCCATTAGATTTCAAAGTCTGAGAGTCATTTTTATCCATGAGGCTTTAGAAAACGGCAATCTCACCCTTTCTAAGGGCCTAGGCAGTGGCCTGCCTCTCTCTGAATGCAACCTCGGGGTACACTGGGGAGACCACTTTTTTCTCAGCTCCACCCTCTCCAAAGATTGGGGCTGCACCAGGGCTCTCCACCATCTCTCGGGCACATGCTCAACTCCATGTGGTGGCAGCCAGGCTCTCCCTGTTCTAGTCTGCTAGCTGCTGGAATGCAATATACCAGAAATGGAATGGCTTTTAACAAGGGGAATTTAATGAGTTGCTAGTTTATAGTTCTAAGGCCGAGAAAATGTCCCAATTAAAACAAGTCTATAGAAATGTCCAATCAAAGGCATCCGGGGAAAGATACCTTGGTTCAAGAAGGCCGATGGAGTTCAGGGTTTCTCTCTCAGGTGAGAAGGCACATGGCGAACACAGTCAGGTTCTCTCTCAGCTAGAAGGGCATGTGGCGAATATGGCGTCATCTGCTAGCTTTCTCTCCTGGCTTCCGGTTTCATGAAGCTCCCTGGGAGGTGCTGCCTGGTGGACTCTCTGCTTCATACTGTTGCTCTCTCTGAATCTCTCTCTCCAAAATGTTTCCTCTTTTATAGGACTTCAGAAACTAATCAAGACCCACTCAAATGGGTGGAGACATGTCGTCACCTAATCCAGCTTAACAACCACATTTGACTAAATCACATCAACCAGGGAGATGATCTCATTACAGTTTCAAATATACAGTATTGAATAGGGATTATTCTACCTTTATGAAGTGGGATTTATATTAAAACATGCTTCCTTTCAAACCAGCACACTCCCCAATTCCCAAGAAATGTGCTACACCTTCTTCAAGGCCTGAGGCAGCACTACTCCTCTGCTGTAGAGGTGGAAGGCCCATCCTCTCCACAGGCTTGGGTGGGTCTGCTCTCCTGGCCTGAGGAGTCTTGACTTCAGACATCAGCCTCCATGGCTTTGCCTCAAAGGTTTTTTTCCTCCAATGTATCCCTTCTCTGTCCCTCTCAGTTCCAACTGGCAGTGGTTATTATACAGATCCCACAACACACTTGTGGCTTTCTATGCAGTAGCCTGGGATCAAGCCCATAGACATAGGGAGATTCCACAAATCCTTCCTGGATAACTCCATGTCCAAGCCTGACTTTCTCTGAAATGGCTAACTGATTTCACATTTGGCCAAATCCTCCCATGGGGTGCCATTCTCTGGGGTCTCCCTTCCTGGAAGCCCAGATTTTCCAGAGTATCAATTTCTGATTTCTTTGTACCCAAGAGTTCAGTTTTCATCTTATCTTTTTCCTGTTGCATTTCACCATAAGCTATGAGGAGAAACCAGGCTGCACTTTCTACCTTTAATTTAGAGATCTCATCTGCTAAATATTCAGGTTCATGGCTTTTAAAATCTGCCTTCCAGCTAAAGCCACTAGTCAATTTTGCCAGATTATCTGCCATTTTAAAACAGGGCTCGACTTCCTTCCAGTCTATAATAACATGTGCCTCATTTCTTTCTAAGGCTTTATCAGAAGTATTTTTAGAGTCCACATTTCTACCAGCAGTCTCTTCAAAGCATTCCAGGCCTTCTTTATCAAGCTCCTGACAAAATCTTCCCCTTATCAATTTAAAAAGCCTTTCCAATATGTTTGGTATTAGCAACCGGCAGGAGCACCCCACTCTCCAATACCAAAATCTGTTCTAGTTTGAGCTGCCAAAATGCAATATACCAGAAATAGAACGGCTTTTGAAAAGGCAAATTTAATAAGTTGCTAGTTTACAATTCTAAGGCCATGAAGATCTCCAAATTAAAGCAAGTCTATAAAAATGTCCAAACCAAGGCACCATCAAGAGGTTACCTTCACTCAAGGAAAGCCGATGAGTTCAGTGTTTCTCTCTCAAATGAGAAGGCACATGGCAAACAGGGTGACAGTTTGCTACCTTTCTCTCCCAGCTTCCTGCTTCATGAAGCTCCCCCCGGGGTGTTCTCCTTCTTCACCTCCAAAGGTCACTGGCTGGTGGACTCTTTGGTTCTCTCGGCCTCATGGCTCTGCTCGGCTGTGCTGTGGCTTTCTTGTGGCTCTGTCATCATTCTCTGTTCTTTCAGAGTCTCCTATTTTATAGATTCCATTAAACTAATTAAGACTCACGTAGAATGGGTAGAGACACATCTCCACCTAATCAAGTTTCATACCCACGCTTGATTGAGTTACATCTCCATGGAGATAATCTAATTAAAGTTTCCAACATACAGTACTGAATAGGAATTAGGAGAAATGCTGCCTTACAAAATGGGAGTAGGATTAAAACATGGCTTTTCTAGGGTACATAAATCTTTTCAAACTGGCACACAGAGGTTTGGAGGTTTATTGCCAACAGTGTCAAGGGAGGAGAGTTTTAATGTTTTGTTTATGAACTTTTGTAACTGGACAAAAGCAGTGGATTATTTTGTTTGATGCACTCAAATGATCAATTCCTGGAACACCAGGTTTCAAAGAGAGCTGTTTATTACTAGGTGCGTAGTAGGAGGGCATGTGGCCTACTGGCTCAAAATCTGTCTCCCTGAATGGCAGTAATTCTGATAATTTTGTAGAATTAAAAGATGGGCGATGTTTAGGATAATGAGCACAGATGATATAATTAGAGGTGATCTAATTATTGAACATGCGCAGATTGATTACATGCTTAGTCACAGGACATATGTAAGACAATGGCAGACAATATTGTAACTGAGAAATTAGGATTTAAGGGATGATTTTTGATTACTCAATCATTATATAAATATTCCTTTTTGCTTTCTAGTATATTGGAGTAAACAGAGGGAAACTCCTGAAATCTCTGAATTGTAATCCTGCTGCCTTGATCTCTGATGATGATGGTATAGCCTTTATCTTCTGCCCTTCTGCTCTGATAATGACTGTAAAAACCTTGTGACTAACCTTCATTTGTACCCAGTTATCCAGTTTTTCAACTTTAGAGTCTTGTAATCACTAAAGACAGCCCCTAATGTTTATTAATGAAGGGTCTTGGTCATCTCAGAACTAACTCACCCCTTATCTTGTTAACTGAGACTGGATCTAACCAAAATGGGCCTGCCTGATGTGTGTTGTAACTTAGACTTTAATCTACAAGTCACCTATACCTCATATAATACTAAAGCTCATGCTCACCATCATACTGTTACTGAAAAAAGGTAGTGGATTCTTTTGGCCAATGCGCTCAAATGACCAATTCCTGAGACACCAGGGTTTCAAAGAGAAAAAGTTTATTACCAGGTGTATAGTAGGAGAGCAGATGGCCTATCAACCCAAAATCTGTCTCCCCAAACTGCAGCAATTTTGATAGTTTTATTGGAGAAAAAGATGGAGCAGTGTTTAGGATGAGTACAGTAACCCCAGATGATGTAATTAGAGGTGATCTAATTATTGATCATGCACAGATTGATTACATGCTGACAGAACTTATGTAAGAAAATGGCGGAATGACGTTTCAGAGAATGTAGATTGAAGTCTAAGCTACTGTGCATGTCAGGCAGGCCCATTTTGGTTAGATCCAGTCTTGGTTATCAAGATAAGGGCTGGGTTAGTTTTGGGCTGATCCAAGACCCTTCCTCAATAAACGATTAGGCCTGTCTTTAGTGATTATAAGACTCTAAAGTTGAAAATCTGAATAGATGGGTACAAATGAAGGTTAGTCACAAGGTTTTTACAATCATGGGGCACATGATAAGGACTATAAAATCATTATCAGAGATCAAGACAGCTGGATTATATTTTAATGATTTCAAGTATTAACCTCTATCTACTCCAATATACCGGAAACTTGATCATATACTTTATCTATATAGTGATTCAGTAGTTAGAATCATTCCTTAAATCCTAATTTCTCAGTTACACTATCTGTACATTCTCCCCTACCTGCTCCCTGAGATGATGTGATGAATCTTTAACTCCTGTCCCAGTCATTGTAGATGGCTATGCGCAGTAACTTATTCTCAATATGGAAGGGGGCCTGGGCCCTGGGTCTCCACATATGATTATTAGTGGTGGAGTCAGGGGATGGGTGACATGGTAGGATGTTACCAAAGATACTATCTTGAGCAGGCCTGGTCCATACAATCTTTTTGGATGTTCTCCACTCTGAGTAGACTTGAGACTTTGCACTGCCTGTTTCCTTTGTGGTCACCACAGCAACTAAACTCTCTTAAGTTTTATAAAAACCACATTTTTTTGCTTCTCCACCCTCATTTTTTACAGAGAAAAGACAGAAGGCCTAGGTACTGGCAAAGGCATGTAGCTCACTCAGCCCACAGTCTATAAATAATTTATGCATAGTAGTAATACAGTGAGACATGGAAGTAATTTGGGTGAGCACTGCTCAGGCCCCATATCCTAAGGGGCTCCCCTGTAGGTTCCGAGTATGTACGGGCAACATAAGTTTCCTGGGCACCTGTGGGTAGGGGTGGGATGTTGGAGTCTGGGGGGTGAGGATTGGTGCAAAAACCAGCTAAAGTGGACTTTATGATATAATACAGATAAAGGACTTAAGATAATCCTGACATATACAATTGCTCAACAAACGTTTTCTCTTCTTGTCTTTCTTTTCCCTCTTTCCTCCTCCTGAGGAAGCCCAAATTGAGTGAAGAACTGGAACAAGGAGGTGGGACGAGGGCAGTTGGTCTTTGGGGAAGCAGCTTTATGCTAGAAGCAGGGAGGCTGGAAGTGGAGATTTGGAGGAGGCAGCCTCCCAGATGGCCCCAACGACCCTCACCTTGCATGTGGCTAAAGTGATGGGATCTCACTTCTGAGAAAAAGACTGGGACTTGTCTTGCACACACTCTTTCTGGCTTTTCTTGGTTTGCTTGCTCTGATGAAGCCAGTCATGCCGTGAGCCTTCATGGGATGATGACCCAAGTACAGTTGATGCTCATTATTTGCAGATTCTCTATTTGTGAACTTGCCAACTCACTAAAACTTACTGTAATACCCCAAATCAATTCTTGCATAATTTTCACAGTCATTGGTAGAAAATATGCCGAGTCACAAAAAATTTGAGTCCCTCAACATATGAGTTTCCAGGAGAGGTTGAACAAGGCGATACTCTGCCTTCTTGTTTCACCTCTCATACTATAAATGAAGTGTCCTCTTTCACATTACACATAGGGCTGCAGTGTTCAAATTTTTGCATTTTTTTGTTGGCTATTTAAAATTGTTGGTGATTTTGCCATTTAAAATTGCCCTCAAGCAGTTGAACTTAAATACATGGGAATGGATAGAAGTGATGGTAACCAATTTAGCAGGTTTATAAGTACAAGGTCAAAATGATTGAAAGGGGATGTGTAGTGCCATGTATCCCACTGATTAAATCTACGATTATAATAAATTCTCA